>CAUZXS010006325.1:112500-167500 GCA_963585895.1 Sepioteuthis lessoniana
GGCAGTAGGAAGCATTGTTTACAGTTTCACCTTATCTGAAGAGAAGTGACCGAAACAAAAAGCTGCCTTTTTAAGAATTGTAAAATATTTTAATCGTTCTTCAAATATTTTATTAATCTTAATATGAATACGCTTTTAAAAGCAATATTCATATATATATATATATATATATATATATATATATATATATATATATATGTGTGTGTGTGTGTGTGTGTGTGTGGATAGATAGGTAGATAGATAGATTTACCTCACGTGCAGGATGTGACACAAGGTCATTTTTAAGCAGAGTTTAAGAGATTTGAATTCACAGTTTTTCTTCTCCAAAACCGGTTGCCATACGAAGTTTAAGGGCTGTGTCTGCCCTATTATTTGCACATAGTTGGGAGGAGAAGAGTTAGATTCGTACCTTTCCCAAGGGCATTAGCTCAATGTGAAATGCAAACAGCTGCGTTCAGGATTTAAACTTAAATCGCTGTGTGCATTTCAAACAATTCAGTTAAACCTTTAGTATGCAGTTTAAGTATCAAAACAGTTCTATTTCAAGCAATTCGGTTTTGCATTAGTACGTAATTTGAATGTCGAAACAGTCCCATCTCAACCAACACAATTTAATTCTATTTGGTCCATAGATAGGATCCTATCAGGTGCAACAAATCCGGGCCTGAGAGATTATGAGCTCGTCCCTGCTTCTCCAGCAGTGTCCTGCATGTCTGGTTTGTCTAAATTGGATAGTTTTCGTGATGGGAGGCTGGTGGCCGTATAGTTGGTGCTTTGTGGGGTGTTGCCGCCATGACTTATTCAATATTGCTCGCAGCATTCTTGTGTAATTGCCGTCTAGCTTCTTCTCCAGCCGTTTTGTTAGCGTCCAAGTGGTGCATCCATACAGCAGTATCGATACGACCGCAGTTTGGAAGAAACTACGTTTCATTTTATCGGTTAAGTCTGACTTCCAATATGTTGTTGTTGGTGATCGTAGTAGAGGGCGACCAGAAGGCTCCCTTTTCAATAGCTACTACACCAAGGTGTAGGGGAAGGCGATACTCCTTTCTCTGGATTGCTCCACTTTACCCTTGATACGTACCTTATATTGCTGAGTATTAAGCAAGGAGGTATCAAGTACCATTTTTAAAGTCTTTGAACTTTATTTGACTAGAGGGACAGCCCAGGTGTTTATCCCTTTGATGAGATTCCTGCTATCACCATGACCACATGCGTAAAGCGCGGCTTTTATGTCTATTTAACAATACCGTATTTGGAAAGATTTCATTGTAAACATTTTATAGTTGATAAATAAAAGGAATTACTCCATAATTATCATTCAAGAGTTATTTCCCTTGGAAAATTATAATGATCTAGGTGAATGCGGAATCAGATCGTACATTATTGTTATTATTATACTTTTTGTGGAACATGAGGGTGACAGTGATCCCAATAGTAATTGGAGCCCTTGGAAGGAACCCCAAGGGTTTTGAAAAAGAGAATGGAGAAATTAGAGACCAGGGGAAGAATCGAAACCATCCAGACTATTGTTGAGATCCTCTCGACCCGAGAAGGCTTGCAAGTCACTCTGACTCAAGTGAGAAACCACCAGTTAAAAGTGGTTTGAAAAACGACGACGACGACGACGACGAAGAAGAAGAAGAAGAAGAAGAAGAAGAAGAAGAAGAAGAAGAAGGCACAAAATGAAGAATTTGTCAAAAAACAGGAGTTGCATTGGGGATGGGGGAAACATGAATAAGATTTTCTGACATGGAAATGTTTTTTTGGAAGCCTGCAGCAAACAAGCTTGTTCTTTTCTTCGCCCCTTGCAAACACGTGAAAATCGACAAATAAACGCAGTTCTTCATGCTTTTCCTTTGGGCAGAAAAAAAAAAGAGAAAATAGAAGTACGCGTTTTTTGTTTGTAAAAGAGTTTTTGATTTCAGGGGAAAACAGTAATTTTGAAAAAAAGAAAAAAAAATTATCCCCTTACCAAAAAAAAAAAAATTCTTGGAACTTTAGCCTACGTCAGCGAAAAAAAAATTCGGCTTCAGTTAAAAATTAGAATATTTACTTTCTATTTCAACCTTCCCAAACTTTTTTCGGTATGGCACAAGGTCAAAATTAGTACACAGAAATTATTGTCTGCGAAATAAACTGACCCACTTTTACGATGTTGTGGATGGCACTTTAAAGAAGGATGATGTTAGGGCTTAGAATGCCCTATAGAATACAACAACTGCATCTCTACAGAGATGAAAGATTCCTCCAAAAGTGGCCCAGTCGGATAGGGCAGTAGAATACACCAACTGCATCTTTGCAGAGATGAAAGATTCCTCCAAAAGTGGCCCAGTCGGATAGGGCAGTAGAATACACCAACTGCATCTTTGCAGAGATGAAAGACGCCTCCAAAAGTGTCACAGTCGAATAGGGCTGTAGAATACACCAACTGCATCTTTGCAGAGATGTAAGACTCCTCCAAAAGTGGCCCAATAGGCTTGGGCTGTAGAATACAACAACTGCATCTCTGCAGAGATGTAAGCCTCCTCCAAAAGTGGCCCAATAGGCTTGGGCTGTAGAATACAACAACTGCATCTCTGCAGAGATGTAAGACTCCTCCAAAAGTGGCCCAATAGGCTTGGGCTGTAGAATACAACAACTGCATCTCTGCAGAGATGTAAGACTCCTCCAAAAGTGGCCCAATAGGCTTGGGCTGTAGAATACAACAACTGCATCTCTGCAGAGATGTAAGACTCCTCCAAAAGTGGCCCAATAGGCTTGGGCTGTAGAATACAACAACTGCATCTCTGCAGAGATGTAAGACTCCTCCAAAAGTGGCCCAATAGGCTTGGGCTGTAGAATACAACAACTGCATCTCTGCAGAGATGTAAGACTCCTCCAAAAGTGGCCCAATAGGCTTGGGCTGTAGAATACAACAACTGCATCTCTGCAGAGATGTAAGACTCCTCCAAAAGTGGAGTTATGTTGTTATCGACAAGAAGAAAGCTTACAGCAGTTTGCATAGTTTTAATGTAAATAATATATTTTGTGTGCGTAAAAGATCTTTGGGTATATCACTATGTAGAGGCAAAGTATATTCATACACTAATATGTAAGTGTAAATGAGCTGATCGTCAGCATTTGGGAATGTGAAATTAGTTGAGGCATCGCTATCGAAAAGGGGTAAACGAGGTTTTAGCGTTTGGAAAATGATTAAGAGATGTTGAAATTAAATATTTTCTTGAGGGAACAGAATGTTAGATTTTTACTCAAGAGAAATGAAGAAACGAAAGTTATGTAGAAATAGAAATGTATCTTTATCTACCGAAGGTTTATCTTTTTTCATCACTTTATCTATAAGATTTAGATAGGCTTCCAATTAGCTAAACAGTGGATTGATTTAATGGGTTAAAAAACGTATTTTTAACCATCTGGGAAGGGAAAGATTTCTTAGATTATATTGAATTTCTATCCTTAAAAATTTGCTCGGCAAATATCAAAGGAATAAAAAAAAACAGAAAGGAAAATAAAAATGGCAACGACCTCAAATAAAGGTGTCTATTGATTGATGAATGCCAAAATACTCATGCAAAAAATACAACTTTTTTGTAGAAATATCAACCCCATTTTTACTATGGAAATCAGTTGATTTTTCATAAATCCATCACTTCTGCCTTCAAGAATGGCTAGAATAGTCCGGCAGCCGAGACTTTTTAGCTTGGGTAAATAACTAGTCTACGACAACAACAACATTATGTAGAATTTAAAATCAGCTGTGATTGGTTTAGTAAACCGGCAAGTGTGAAAAGAAATGTGTGAGAAAAAATGACAAATCACTATCTCAGAGGAAAGCGCTTAACCAAGTGTAATATAATGGCCGAGGGATTTCGTTTTATATATCTTGCCTTTCGGTTTAGCTGAGAACCTTTCGCTTAGCGCATGGGTTAGTTAGGTGCAACATGAGCGCAGGTGTTCACGCGCGCGCAGGTAGGATGTGTCATTTACAGATGTCAAAATAAAAACCCCAGATAGGAAATGAGACCAGGAGGTGTGAATGACGTCATGCACCGTGGGCTGAGGATTTTGGGGAATTTAGAAAAGTCAGTGAGTTGAGTTTTTGCCTTTGAAGAAGAGGGTTGACTTTCGGAGCTCGCTGAGGCCTTGCGGTGGGTGCCGCGCGTGGTGGTGATGGGTGGGATGCAGATGGAAAAGCCAGCATATAAAGATTGTGTATCTCTCTCCTTATGTCGAAAAACCTATTAACTGAAAGGTAATAAAAAGTTTCGTACCTGAACTAAGAAGTCGTAAGCTTTTTTTTTTTTGTGTTTCGGGATTCCTATGTTATATATATATATATGAGTTATGAACATTCTATGTACATTTCACATATTCATGTATGGGTATGTTACACCATGGTAGGGAAAAATGTGAATTGAAGGGCGTATTCAGCGGCTTTCTATGGCCATGCCAAAAGACCACTTTAAAACCTGCTGTACATATATTAAAAATTGAATTACCATGACCAAAAAATCCGGCAAACACAGCATGCGCCATACAGAGCCACTAGTCAGCTGTTTCGACCTTATTAGGTCTCTTGTCCAATCGTCTGGGGCTGGAGAATACACCCACTGCGCCTCTGCTGAGCAGTAAGACCTCCTCGCAACGAGTATCCTGGGTATGACACTAAACAATCTGATGGTAAGGTTCCAGTAATGCTGGAGCTTTGGGGAATGCGGAGTACCCCTTAATTATGATTGGTTCCTATGGTGTTGTTTTGTGCTGCTATTAGGAGAGATTCAGTTTCTCTCTAAGTGTCCTTTTCTTAGCCACATCCACGTTTTCTCTTTGCTTATTAGTCGCTTAAAACGACCTTAGAGTTATTATTATTCTCATTTTCGTTTCCTGGTTATTGTCGTTCTCTTGGTCCTTGCGTTGTAAATATTGTTTCTGGTTGCTGTAATCAATCTTCTTTCACGGCACCCAATATAGTATTCGAGTACACACACACACACACACACACACACACATATGTATAAACAAAACACACACTCAAATACACCAACACATATATATACACAACACATACACACATATATATACACAAAACACACATTCACACACACACACACACACACAAATATATATATATATATATATATATACAACTCGCACTCACACCCACAAACATATATATATATATACACATTGAGAGAACAAAAATGTATATTGAATATTGATGTTTAATAAATCTGGCACAAGAAAATAGGGAATTAGATGTCTATGAAATTCAGTTTGATTTGACACAAAGATACAGCAGCTGGCAGCTTTTTACGTGTAGGTGTTTTCTAAAGTTAGCTGTATCAACGCTGGCAAGTCCTCTTCCTCCTTCTTTTCTTGACACATATAGTCTGTCAACATCATCTCTGGGATGTAATACCTTATGCATGGTCATTAGTTTTCTTGCTCTCTGGTCCATTTGTTTAAGTTCTTCTTTGGTCTACTTCAAGAACGGTCCCGAATATCTTACGAGCGGTTCAGTATTTTTATTATTATTATTATATTGATTTTGCTTTGCGCTATCTCAGTTGGCGCATTGACTTAACTATTTTTACAAATTCTTTCCTTCAACTTTTTGTTGAGCGGGAAGCAGGATCGAGGAAGAAGAGCGAACCACACAGCAATCAATTTTATTCTAGTTTTCATTACTGGTTGAGATTTTTCTTTCTTCTTTTTTTTACGCATTTGTAGTTCCAACCTATACTTCCAGGCAGCCATCTTTTTCTTCTAGGACTCCTTACTATTTCCTAGAAACAAATGAAGGGATACCCGCCCATAACTTCCAAAAAAAAAATAAACAAAAAAACAACCCCTTTTATGCTTGTTTTCTCCTCCCCTCATTTTTTGATATTTTCTTCTTTTTTTTCTTTCTTCATTTATTTGCTTTGATTTCGTTCAAAAGTTTTTTCTTCTTTTTCTTCTTCTTTTGTCTTATATTTCGTTTTAGTTTCCCTGAAAATTTATTCCTTCTTAATTTTCTGTGCTTCTAAAATCCATTTCTCTTTTAATGATCAAAGCATATTCTTTCTTTCTTTCTTTCTTTCTTTCTTTCTTCATATAATTTTTTTCATTTTTTTCTCTGTTACTTTCTTCGAGTGATTTCTTTCTTTCTTTCTTTCTTTCTTTCTTTCTTTCTTTCTTTCTTTCTTTCTAATCAATTTATTCATTTATTCTTTTCACATGTTAAATAGTATATATATATATATATATATATATATATATATATATATATATCTTTTCATTTTTTTCAAATAAATATTTGCTTCTTTCTTTCCTTCATCGTTGTTTTTCCGCTTTCTTTTCTCTTTCTTTCTTTTTCAAGACTATTTGGTCTCTGTAATATTGTTTACTATATTTCTTTACATTTGGTTTCTTTCTTTCTTTCTTTCTTTCTTTTTGATCCGCCTTCTCTTTGCCCTTTTCTCTTTTATTAAAAATATCCTCAAAGATTTTCTTTTCTTTCTTAAATCTTTTTTTCTTTTTTCTTCTCCATTTCGTTTCAACTCTATGCTCGCCCAACCCTCCCCAGCCATCCCCAGCTGATTCCATTTCATCTGATTCCCCCCCATCTCCCCAGAATTACAATCAGCCCCTTGTCCCCACCTTTTTACTCCCTTCTCCACCTACTGCCTCCACTTAATTCTCTACTTTGATTTTGATCTGCTCATTATTGCAACCCCACTTCCACATACCCATCACCTCGATTTACTGCCTTTTTCCTTTTTGCTATTTTTATTTATCTTTTGTAATATTTGATCTGCCGACAGATATGAAATTCCCGCCAAAAAAATTATCGAAACCTTGACTTACATTTCAAGAATACTCGACACACTGACTTGCGCATGCGTATTACGCATTTCTACTTAACACGCTTTTACTTGGCTCGCACATTTGATGAAGTTAAAGTCCATAAAATGCAAATGGCGTCAAAGAAATTTGACACGCTTTTTTCATTACTTTACAGGTGGACTCGTCACTAAAATTTCTGTGGTGAATAACGGAAATCTATCGATATATTTCCGAAATTCTTTACTCCGAAAAGAAATATCCTGGCTATTATTAAATTTCTTCTTATATCATATCCTAACTAAGCGACATTTTTTTTTCTTTTTAATCAAGATGGGTTTTCTATAGACTAACGACACATATCTCAATGGTTACGAGAAATGACGAGGATTAAAACATGAAGAATTGCTGAACCTTAGTTTGAATAAAAATACTCTTGCTATTATTAAACTCCTTATTGAATCTTTTAGAAGCAGGTTTTAACTAAGTCCCATTTCGAATGAAGCAAAGTTTTCTATAAACTAACGACACATATCTCAATGGTTACGAGAAATGACGAGAATTAAAACATGAAGAATCGCTAAAGCTCACCTCATAATGAAATAATGCTACTATCATTGAACTGCTCATTAAATCCAATGCCCAGTCGGCTGGGACTGTAGAATACACCGACTGCTTCTCTGCAGAATGGTAAGACTCCACCAACGAGTGTCCTGAATATGACACTAAAAGTCTGATAGTGAGGTTCCAGCAATGCTGGAGATTTGGGGAATGCGGAGTACCCCTTCATTGCCATCGATCCCAGGACAACTCCGGCCCGGAGTGGTAGCACCTGATAAGGGTCTTATCTATGGTTAAATAGAACAACACCGTGCTTAAATCACTAAACTGAGTTTTGCATTTAAACTGTGTATTTATACTAAACTGAATTATTTAAAATAGAACTGGTTTGACATTGGAACTGCGTACTAGTGCTGAAATAAATTGCTCGAAATAGAAATGTTTTTGACGTCTAAACTGTGTACTTATGCTGAACTGAATTATCTGAAATAAAACCGTCTGACATTTAAATCTGTGTATTGCATACTTATGCTAAAATGAATTGAGTAGCTTGAAATAGAAATGTTTTTGACAATTAGCTTGAATAGCTTGAAATAGAAACGTTTTTGACAATTAAACCGTACTTGCACTTAAACTGCGTGCTTATGCTTAACTGAATTATTTCAAATAGAACTGTTTTTCGACTTTAAAACTGTATTTACACTTAACTGAATTATTATATATAACCGCTTGAATAGTTTAAAATGGAAATGTTTTTGACAATTAAACTGTGTACTTATGCTAAACTGAACTGTTTTCAATAGAACAGATTATTTACATAAAAATGGATTTGGCGTTAAATAACCTACAAAGGTTGATATGCCATAAAACCAAACAAACCAAACCAAACCATTAACTCCAGTAGAACTGTTGTATAGCCACATAATAAATATGAGTATATACACATATACATGCAGATTACATATTGACGCAATAATAAAGACGAGCGAAGACTTTAAAAAAATATACCTCTCACTTTATTTGAAAGGGTTGCGTGTGAGAGGGAGTTGGAGACCGAACAAAGATTGCAACATATTGACCTCCCCAGTCCCTCCGGACATCGCCGTGTGTCATTCTCGTTCCCCTGGGCTGCTTAACCGGTGACCTGGGGGCCCAGCCTTTCTGGGACATGTTCTCATTCCAGCATCTTCTCACCAACTGGTCTGGTCTCCAAACTCGCTGGGGGTCCCGAGGGCCCCTTCTGTTGGGTGGTGGCTTTCTCTCCCACATCTTGTCTCTAACTCATCTGACTCCAACTAACTGACTTCCCGTTTTCACCGAGTTATATAATAGTTCAATCGCCAACTCAATCTTTGGAATGGCATGTTTGATCGTCATCAAGCGGAAATAAGTGTCATGCAGTTCACAGGTCACTCTCTTCCGGTGCATCAGTCTATGACTGTACCATGGGATTTTACCTTGTCTCATACCGTCAGTCAAGCCCGCCTACACGATTTCTTCTCATAACTGCCATCGGAATGTGTCACTTCCTTCCGGTGAATCACTTTGGAATGGCATGTTGGCCGGGTCGAAGGTCAATATACTACAGAACCAGTTCAGAGCTGAGCCTCATTTCCAATCAAACTAAGATATTAATTATAGACTAACGACTCATCTCAATGGATTTGAGAAATGGTGAGAACTGCTAGATCTCAGCTTGGAATAACAATACTCTTGCTAACATTAAATTCTTTATTAGATCTTTTAGACCCAGGTCCTAGGTAAACCTCATTTCCTATCAAGACAAGTTTTCTATATACTAACGGGACATATCTCAATGGTTATGAGGAATGATGAAAATTAAAACCTGAAGAATCACTCAAGCTCAGCTCTGAATAAAAAAAAAATACTCGTACATTCATTAAACTCCTTATTAAATTTTATTGAACCAGGTCGTAGCTAAGCCGACAGAACTTAGCGCATATACCGTAGGGCTAAAACCCAAACCTCCCTGACAATGTGATCAACCAGTGGAACAGTACCCCTAACAATCAATATACACCTCTTACTGTTACTCCAGCTGATGGGGCTCTGTCAGCTTGGGGTGTGGAATATACCAATTGCAGCTCTGCCTAGGGGTAAGACCTCCCCCACAACCACCACCACCTGCAGTGAGTGCCCAGGATATGATCGTAAACAGCTGAGAATCCAGTCCTGGATTTTTGAGTAAGGTGGAGTACTCTTACACCGCCATTACTCTCAGGTCGACTCTGATTCGAAGAGGTAGTACCTAAAAGGGTCCTATTTATGGGTCAAATGGAACTAAACTGTGTATTTATGCTAAACTGAATTGCTTGAAATAGAACTGTTTTGACACTTAAACTATGCACCTACGCTAAATTGAATTGTTTGAAATGGAACTGTTTTGGCATTTAACTATGTGTAAACAAAAATATACTCATACTAAACTGAATTGCTTGTATTTGAACTGTTTGACTAAACTGAATAACTTGAAATAGAAATATTTTTGACAATTAAACTGTGTACTTATGCTAAACTGAATTGTTTGAAATAAAGCTGTTTATTTGTATAAAAATGTAATTTGCATTAAATGACCTATAAAGGTTGATGCGCCATAAAACCCAAACAACCAACCAACACATCCTACAACTAGAATTTATGAGGTTTTACATACAAAAACAGTTCTATTTCAAACTGTTCAGTTTAGCATAAGTACGCAGTTTCAATGTCAAAAAATAGTTCCATATCAAACAATTCAATTTAGTTCTATTTAACCCATAGATAGGACCCTATCAGGTGCTACTACTCAGGGCTAGAGTGGACCTGGAAGCGATGGCAATAAAGGGGTACTCAGCATTCCCCAAAGCTCCAGCATTACTGGAACTTCACTATCAGATTGTTTAGTGTAATATGTAGGATACTCGGTGAGGGAATTGTTACCCCTCTGCAGAGACGCAGTCCGTTTTCTACAGCCCCAACCGACTGGACAAGAAACTGTTTATTTTTATAAAAATGTATTTGGCATTAAATGATCTATAAAGGTTGATGCACCGTAAAACCCAACCAACAAACCAACCAACCAGCCAATGTGTAAGATTTGCTTGTTTCATATATGGTTGATGTTAGTCTAATTTCAGGGGAAAATTACGTACATTAAACACAAGTGGAATAATGACAGTTTAATGTGACATACTTGTAGTTTCTTAAATATATACATTATGACTCTACTTTTATGATACAACATTTTAAATAAAGGCTACTTGAAGATTATTTTATTGACAATTAAAACCTTGATTCTAAGACATCGCACTGTAATTTTAAAAGTATTCACTCGTTCAGATTTATAAAGTTAAATTCCAATACTAATATGCTTAAAATTATCATCTAACAATAAGAAGAGCAATGATGTATATATATATATATATATATATATACAAATTTTATTAAACATCATAGACATTTTATGCCTACATATTTTCTTCTGGATCCGTTCGAATTCCCGTATTACTTTTATCGTATTCGGGGGGAATTGATTTATGTATTGTCCATAGTTATATCCCTAGTACTTTCTGCCCGACTTTGGTCCATTATCAGGGGAGGATCTATTACAAAAGTGATGTAACTATTGTTTTAGCATATTACTACTATGTAAGAGCGTCTTTACCGTTGAAGATTATGGCGTTTGCTAGGGATACATACAACTATGGACAATACATAAATCAATTCCCCCCGAATACAATAAAAGTAATACGGGAATTCGAACGGATCCGGAAGAAAATATGTAGACATAAATTGTCTATTATGTTTAATGAAATTTGTATTCACGAAGAAATGCTGCCAATATATATATATATATATATATATAAGGTGTGGAAGCAAAATTAGAAATATTCTAATATTATTTACTCTTGTGACCTCACACATGTCTCAGAAACGTTTCTAATTTTCTGCACTATTCTTTTTTCGGGATCACCGTCAGCTGCGTCGGCATGTTCAGTTTAATCTCGACCACGGTCAATGCTTCCTTTACCGATAATTTACCTTAGATATCGATATATGTTATCAAGTTCGTGCGTCTCATATATATTGGTATCTGAATTCCAAATGCAGCTCTGCTATTAAATGAGCGCTTGGCCATTTGTAAAGCGTCATATTTTTAATTCCCTTTATATCTATATCTATCTATCTATCTATCTATCTATCTATCTATATATATATATATATATATATATATATATATATCATGAGAGTGTTGGTCGTCAGTAAATCACTATGTGGTTATGTGTCGAACCAAGTGCAGTATAATATGGAGAGTGCTCAATATCTATGATAGAGCTAAAATAATAGTAATAATGATAATAAATAAATATATAATATATATATATTTAATCAATGGAAAATATTGTTCTGCAACCTAAGGTTTCTTGAAGTTTATAACAACATTCATCAGGCAGTTAAAAAGATGGAATGAAATTGAAAATCGAAAATGCGACAAAAATACAGACAAAAAGCCGTTAAGATTTCGTCATTCCATCTTCTTAACTGCCTAATGAAACTTCAAGAAACCTTAGGTTGCAGAACAATATTTTCCATGGATTAAATATATATACAATATATATTTATTTATTATCATTATATATATATATATATACGTGGTGCAGAAGTAAAATTAGGAATATTCTAGTGTAATAATCAACGACTCTAAATTTATAAAAGTTTAATTTTAATTTTAAAAATAAGCAACAAAACAGTAAATTTACTCAATATGGCCACCATTTTTTTTTCAGTTATTCTATCAGCACAAGTTCGAAACGATTTGCATGCCTTCAAAATAAAGTCTTCAGATATTTTATTCCTTTTCTTCTCAATAGCAGTCTTAAGTAGCCTCACCAAGGCTGAAGAACTTAGTCTGCCCTACTATTAACCCATAGCTGGAGGGAGAATTATTGGATTCATACCTTTCCCAAGGGTATTAGTCCTATGTGAAATGCAATCAGTCTCGTCTTGGATTTGAACTCGTGTCGCCGTGTCCAATTCCTACGACGATAACCATTACACCACGGGCACCTCCTTAATATTTCTTTAACAGTGTCTACAATTGTTCTATACTCGGAAGAAAGGGAAGACGACAACACTTTTATATAAAAATAGCATCTATTTTTGTTAATTATGAACGGAATGACGAAATAGTTGCGTGAAAAGAGAATTGGGGTTAACAAGGAACCACTAAGATTTACTCCTTCTTCATTTATCTTTTTCACTGGATTCTTCGGGTTTTCGGTTTGGTGTGGTTTGGTGTGGTTTGGTTTTATGGCATATCAACCTTTGTAGGTAATTTAACGCCAAACCCATTTTTATGCAAATAATCTGTTCTATAGAAAACACTTAAGTTTAGCATAAGTATACAGTTTAATTGTCAAAAACATTTCTTTTTCAAACTATTCAAGCAGTTGTATATAACAATTCAGTTAAGTGTGAATACAGTTTTAGTGTCGATAAACAGTTCAATTTCAAATAATTCAGTTAAGCATAAGCACACAGTTTAAATGTAAGTACGGTTTAATCGTCAAAAACATTTCTTTTTCAAGCTATTCAGTTTAATCAAACAATTCAGTTTAGCATAAGTACACGGTTTAATTGTCAAAAGCATCTTTATTTCAAACTATTCAAGCAGTTGTATATAACAATTCAGTTTAGTGTAAGTACAGTTTCAAAGTCAAAAACAGTTCAATTTCAAATAATTAAGTTTAGCATCAGCACGCAGTTTAAATGTAAGTACGGTTTGTCAAAAACATTTCTATTTCAAGCTATTCAGTTTAATCCAACAATTCAGTTTAACATAAGTATGCCGTTAGTTCTATTTAATCCATAGATAGGGCTCTATCAGGTACTACCACTCCAGGCCAGAGTGGCCCTGGGAACAATGCCAATGAAAGGGTGCTTTGTGTTTTCTTGGTCTCACAATGACTGATTTTCAACGTCTGCATTTACCCAAATTCCCAAGGCAACCGTACGCCTGGAGAAATAGCCATATTAGGCGTCCGTTCGTTAATTAGTCTACCTAACTAACTTGTTCTCACAACTAAACCAACCACCAGAGAACTGCTAAAAAGTCAGCCCTGGGTGATGTCTTGTTTATCGTATCAGCAGGTATTTTCCATAACTCTCCAAATGAATTTTCAGTTAAGTCTTGAAGTCCTATGTCCTGAGGACCTGCCTGGGGCGATGAACGATAGGGAAAAGTGGCGAGAGGGTCAGGGATATCTGTGCTACCAGCACGACATGATGATGATGATATTTTGAATTCTATACTTTGCAAAATGAATAGGTGACCTATATATTAAATAACACAACTCCGAGTCAAAGTGGATCTGGAAATAATTGCAATGAAATAGTACACACTCCCAAGATCACCAGGATTAGAGCCTAACTATCGGGTGCAATTGAGTGTCATATCTACGATATCCTTTTTTAAGGGAGAGGAGGCGTCTTGCTCCACTGCAGGGGATTCAGTCGGCGTCTGCAAAACCCCAGAGTGAAACATTTTAATAAATATATAAACATTCCATTAAATTAATCTTATTTTTCTTCCAAGCATTTTGAAGACAGCATATAGTTTCCCTTCCTTTAATCGAAAACATGTATCAGACTCTTTTGTTACATAAACAACTCTGACATTTTTGACGGGTATTTTGCTGTGCTATTATAAAAATAGAATTAAAAGAATTTTTTATGTATGTGTTTGTTTTTTAATAATAATACTGATTTCTAAAGACGAAATAGAAATTTTGTAAAATTAGAACGTTGAGAGACAAGAAATGATGATACCTGAAATATCTCAAGGCGCAAAGCACAAACTTGAGGTTTTCGCGATGGCAACATGAAATTTTTGCTTAAGAAACATTTAAAATTAAAATTTAAAAATAATTTATCAAATTATATCGTGTCGTAAATAAAGAAGGAATATTCGCCAAGAAAAAAAAGAAACAAAAAAAATTAATAAAAAACAAGAACAATAAAAAATTAAGAAGAAAAAAGTAAAGAAAAACAATAAAGAAGCAACAACAAAAAGCAACAAAAAAAGTTAATTTAATTGATCAAGTCACTGACTTTAGGCGCCATAAAATGTATGCGTTAATGAAAATAAAAGTGTAAATTTTTAATAAAAAGAAATTTAAGGAAAATCATTGGTATTGCAAGCCAGGAGCTCAATTGGAGGAAAAAAAACGTTGCTTTGAGGCAAGAAAGAAAGAAAGAAAGAAAGAAAGAAAGAAAGAGAGAGAGAGGGGGGAGGAAGAAAGGAAAGAAGGAAGGAAGGAAGGAAGGAAGAAAGGAAAGAAGGAAGGAAAAGGTTTCTTTGAAGCTAGAAAGAAAGAAAGAGAGAGAGGAAGGAAGGAAGGAAGGAAGGAAGGAAGGAAGGAAGGAAGGAAGGAAGGAAGGAAAGAAGGAAGGAAGGAAGAAAGGAAATAAGGAAAAGTGGTTTTTGAAGAAAGAAAGAAAGAAAGAAAGACGAGAGAGAATGAGAGAGAGAGGGGGAAAAGAAAATAAGGAAAGAAAGAAAAGCTTTTTTGAAGCTAGAAACAAAGAAAGGAAGGAAGGAAGGAAGGAAGGTAGGAAAAGGTTTTTGAGGCTAGAAAGAAAGAACGAAAGAAAGAAAGAAAAGAGAGAGAAAGAGAGAGGAAAGAATAAAGCAGAAAAGAAACGAAACGGTTTCTTTTAAGCTAAAGAGAGAGAAAAAGTGAGAGGAAGGAAGAAGAGAAGAAAAGAAGAAAATTTTTTTGAAGATATATATATATATATATATATATATATAGAGAGAGAGAGAGAGAGAGAGAGAGGAAGGAAGGGAAAGGATTCTTTGAAGCATGAACGAGAGAGAAAGAGAGAGAGGGAGAGAAAGAGAGAAAAAAGGTAATAAGGAAAAGAGTTTCTTTGAAGCTAGAAAGAGAGAAAGAGGGAGAAAGAGAGAGGGAGAGAGACAGAGACAGAGAGAAAGGAAGGGAGTAAACCTTTTTTAAAGCTAGCAAGCAATAAATAAATAAATAAAGAAAGAAAGAAAGAAAGAAAAGAAGAAAGAATTCTAGCAAAAAGTAAAGGGGCTTTGAAAGAAGCAAAGAAAAAACTCACGGAAAGAGAAGGAAGAAATTTAAAAAGGAAAAGTAAAAGAAACAAAAAGCAAAGAAAGAAAAAAAAAAAGAAAGAAGGCAAATGAAAGAAAGGAATTAAGAAAGAAAAAGAAAGAAAGAAAATGAAAAAAACAAAGAAAGAAAGAAAGAAGAGCGAAAAGGAAAGAAAAAAGAAAAAGTTAGATTGAAGAAAGAAAGAAAGAAAGAAAGAAAGAGAAAAAGAAAGAAAGAAAGAAAATGAGAAAAGAAAGAAGTATGAAAGAAAAAACTTAGAAAGAAGAAAGAAAGAAAAAAAAGAAAGAAAAAAAGAAAGAAAGAAAGAAAGGAAGAAGTTAGAGGGAAGAGAGAAAAAATAAAGAAAGACAGAAAGACGCTAGAAACAATAAAGAAAGAAAAAGGAATACGTTTGATTGAATAAATCAACGAATAAAAAATGTCTCCAACGTCTGCAATAAGGAAGTGAATGTTTTTCATGCAATGACAATGTTCGTTTACCATGACTAATAATGACGTTGCAAAAAGTGCGTCGATCCTTCTGGAACGAACGGACAATGACGCATTTCACAGAGTCGCATCATTCACACGTGACTGGTATCACGTGAATTCCGCGCGTTCCATAGCAGGAAGCAAAAGTTGACGAGATTCTCGCGCGTTGCCGAATCGACGAACTTTTTGTTTTGTTGTTTTTTGTTGTTTTGTTTTTTTTTTGTTTTTTGTTTTTCTGTTTTTATTTTCCGTGATTATCAGAGAACTTCACCCCACTCCCTCTATTCGCAGTTCGTTGATAGATTTGTACAATATCCGGTTTAAAAGTTTCACACAAGAAACAGCTCGAAATTGATGGCAAACCCGGTTGATTGAGAAAGATGTTTTAAAAACATGAAAGAACGAGAATATAAACACAAAAAAAAGAGGTGAAAGAAAAGAGAAAGAAATCGATATCCACACACACACACACACTTTCTCTCCCTCTCTCTCTCTCTATATATATATATATATATAGGTATAATCAATTTCGAAAAATTTTAAGGTTCAGCAAAAAAGCTACAATTTTGATTGGTTTAATTTGGTTTGGTTTGGTTTGGTGGTATATCAACCATTATAGGTTATTTAATGCCGAATGATTTTATACATACAAACAGTTCTATTCAGTTAAGCTTAAGAATGCATTTTAAATGACAAAACAGTTCTCTTTCTAACAATTCAGTATAAGTATAAATTTTTGTTTACACAGTTAAATGTCATCGTCATCATCATCATGTCGCGCCGCTAGCGAGGATCTCTCTGACCCTCTGTCACCACCTGACTCTATCGTCCATCGCTCCTGGAAGGTCTTCCAAGCTACATCCTATATCTGCACCGAACTGTTGCATATAGGTTCAAGCTGGTCGTCTTGCATTTGCTCGTCCATGTACAGAGGTCCACTTAAGAAAACGGCTTATGAGTTCGATTGTGAAGGGATCCACTGGAGAACACCGCTTATCACTTAAATTTGAAAACAATTAATTTCAAACAGTTCAATTTAACATAAGTGCACAATTTTGTTCTATAACGGGCAGCAGGCAGTATAGGCCTCCATGTCAATACGGACAAAACTGAGTGCATGAGCTATAATCAAAATCAAACAAGAGACATCTCAATCCTAATAGGTGTCTTGGGAAAGGTATGAAACCCCTTATCCTCCCAGCTATGGGTTAAATAGTACCACTACTGTTCTTCTGGAGAATGGCTTTGGCATTAAATAACCAACAAGTGGATTGCAGCCGGAGGAGATTACTTCGAAGATGACTAGAGTTTCATGTGTGTACTGTCAATAAAAGTACCCATACGAAAAAAGTCTGGAAACTTATCGTATGCACCTCGTAAGTGCGAGCTCATCAGCGACGTTCTCCTGTGGACTCCTTCTCACGGTCGAGTAAGTGTAGGACGTCCGGCTAGAACCTACTTACAACAGCTCTGTAGAGACACAAGATAAGATCTAGAGGACCGACCGAATGCAGTAGACGATAGCGGCGAATGAAGAGGGGAAGTCAGCGAAATCCGTGCTCACAGAACGACATGATATATATATATATATATATATATATATATATATATATATATATATATATATATATATATATATATATATATATATATATATATATATATATATATATATATATATATATATATATATATATATATATATATATATATATATATATATATATATATATATATATATATATTATATATATATATATATATATATATATATATATATATATATATATATATATATATATATATATATATATATATATATATATATATATATATATATATATATATATATATATATATATATATATATATATATATATATATATATATATATATATATATATATATATATATATATATATATATATATATATATATATATATATATATATATATATATATATATATATATATATATATATACTATATATATATATATTATATATATATATATATATATATATATATATATATATATATATATATATATATATATATATATATATATATATATATATATATATATATATTTTTTTATTTCAGCGGGACATTGGCCCAGCGGTTAGAGTGTTCGCCAATGGCCCGGGAGACCTGGGTTCAATCCCAGGTCGAGTCATGCCAAAGACTTTAAAAATGGAACTTGATACCACCTTGCTTAACACTCAGCATTATAAGGTACGGTTCAAGGGTAAAGTGGAGCAATCCAGGGAATGGAGTAGCGCCCTCCCCTACACCTTGGTGTAGTAGCTATCGAAAAGGGAGCCTTCGGGTCACCCTCGACTATGGTCGCTAACTTTATATATATATATATATATATATATATTAAATATGCATAATTTGTACATGAATAGTTTGTAGGAAATATTTGTTGGCACACAGTTAAATGGTTGCAAATACTCATATCTAACAATACTATAGTCCCATTGGCAAGAAATTTTTCGCGTATAGTAAATTATTATACAGTTCTATTTGATGCATAAATAGGACCCTAACTGGTACTCCCACTCCTACTTCAGGTCAGAGTTGACCTGGGAGTAATGACACTGAAGGTGTGCTACACATTCTGCAAATTCCCAAAGCTGGGGCCCTGTCATCACATGCAGGTTTATGTCATATCAAGGAACCCCTTTTTTGGGTCAAGTGGCGATAATTATCTTAGTTTATATCATTGCTTTAGTGTGTAGAGTGTTTGCCAATGGTCTGGGCGACCTGGGTTCAATCCCAGGTCGCGTCATACCAAGCACTCTGTAGCAGTCTATTCTGCCTCTAATAAGGCGAGATGGTCAGTCCGAGAGACCCAATCCGATCAATCGACTAGTCATGTTCAGCCTTAGCACCTATATCTGCGCATGCTTGAAAAGATAGACTTCCTGGCGCCAAAGAGAAACTCTTACCTCGAAACACCTCGACTGAAAAGATCTTTTTTATCTGCTGCAAACAAAAAGAGCACCGAGTCTTGAACCACGTAGCACGATGTGTTTTTCCTACAAGTAGCAGTGTCTGCTAAACATACGCACTAAACACAAGACGGACCCACGAACTTGTAATTGCCGAAGATAATTCTATAATATACTTCAACGTGACAATTTCTACTGGTTCATGAAGACATTCCTCCCCACCATAAAATATTCATAAACCATAAAATATACTATGAGTCTTAAGATATCCTAGTTTTATTTTTTAAAATTTCCATGCAGCTTTAACAGAAGTTACCCCATTCAAGTACCCAAACCTGTTTTATCTTAAAGGTGCTAAATAGCAATGGTTAAGGGTCAACTGCAATAAGCTAACAATACTTGAAAAAATCTAATAATAAATAGCTATACTTGAAACCTTTTGTGGGGATGGCCCAGTCGGCTGGGGCTGTAAAATACACAGACTGCATATGCAGAGAGGTAAAACTCCCCCTAACGAGTGTCCTGTGGCCTAGTCGGCTGGGGCTGTAGAATACACTGACTGCATCTCTCTAGAGAGGTCAGACTCCCCCCACCAACGAGTGTCCTGTAGCCCAGTCAGCTGGGGCTGTAGAATAGACTGACTGCATCTCTGCAGAAAGGCAAGACTCCTCACAACGAGTGTCCTGGATATGACACTAAACAATTTGATGGTGAGGTTCCAGTAATCCTGGGTCTTTGGGGAATGTGGAACACACCTTTATTGTCATCACTCCCAAGTTCACTCAGTCCCGGATTGGTACACCTGATAGGGTCCTATCTATGGATCAAATAGAACTAAACTGTGTACTTATTCTAAACTGAATTGTATGAAATAGCGTTGTATACATTACAGATACATATGCAAATACTGGCAAATATAGGCTGACACTGTCGTTTCAGATACAAACGGGTTTATTAACTTCTGACTTCGGTCCATGACGACACGAGGAGAGAGATACAATTCTTAAAAGCTTGTGCTAACCATACTATCTGACCCCTCCTCCACAACGCGCAGCGCATCCTGTGATGTTTGAGATCTCAATTCATCTCTGCAGGTCGAGACCCAAAAGACTTAACCACCGCCGCAACGGTAGAAAACTTAACTCTCTGCCTCAATGGTCAAATGTCAACTGACTCTTTATCAAAATCCTCAAATCTTTGGACCATCTCTCCCAGGCATGACGCCATCCACTCTCCAGCCTCATTTCCTGTCTGGTGGTTTATTATGACAAATGGTGATTGTCATATCTTTTGCGCACGAGCCTAAAACTCCACCCAATGACTATGCACCTGAGCTCTTAACCCGAATAGTTCAAAGCCCAACCAAACTGAATGATAAAATAGAATTAAAGAAAAATAATTGAAATAAAAGAAATCATTCCTTAATGATATAATGAATATATACACAAGAATGCTGCGTGCAATCCTGAACAAGTCCTGGCAGCAACACCTCACAAGACACCAACTGTACGGCCACCTGCCCCCTATCACGAAAACTATTCAAGTTAGGCGAACCAGACATGCAGGACATTGCTGGAGAAGCAGAGATGAACTCATAAGAGATGTACTCTTATGGATCCCCACACATGGCCGCGCAAAAGCAGGACGACCAGCACGAACGTACATTCAGCAGCTATGTGAGGATACAGGTTGTTGTCCTGAAGACCTGCCTAGGGCGATGAACGATAGGGAGGAGTGGCGAGAAAGGGTCAGGGATATCCGTGCTGCCAGCACGATATGATGATGATGATGATGATGATATGAATATAAAAGGATTTGGCATGAAATAACCAACAGTGTTTGATATGCCATAAAACCGAACCAAACCTTTAGTGTGGAAAAAAATGATTAATATTAAATAGAACTATTACTGTTAAATAGCAACATTTAACGATGTGCCAGCAATATATAGAAATACTTGAATTCTTTTAGTTGTGTGCGAAGAAATGAGCTCTAACTCATTTAAATACTTGGTGGAACGATAAAATTGTCGTCCTAAAGAAAACAACACTACAGCTTTATTTTAAAACTTTTATTGAAAACATCAATTCATCTAACTTGATTATGTAGTAGAGCTGACATCTACAGGGTGGAACGATAAAATTGTCGTCCTAAAGAAAACAACACTACAGCTTTATTTTAAAACTTTTATTGAAAAAAAATCAATTCAGCTAACTTGATTATGTAGTAGAGCTGACATCTATTCAATGCAGCCGCCTTCAGCCTCAATCACTGCCTCGATACGGATCCAGAACTGGGAGCATGCCTTTTCCAAAAGCGCCGGCGGGAGCTCGGCGAATACTCGGCGGATGTCGGCGATCAGGCTGGCTTTGGTGTTGTGGGAGGTCATGTTGGTGATGTTCTCGACGTATGACCAAACGAAGTAGTCCGGCGGGTTCAGGGCGGGAGAGGAGGGGGACAGTCAGAGTTTGGCAAAAGTCGTAGCACTCCTTCTGAAGCCAAGCCTGGGTCTCTTTGGACTTGTGGGCCGGTGCCGAGTCCTGCTGCCACACCCAGGGTCTGCCACCGGTCACCTGATTGCACCAGGGGATCACCACACTATTCAGCACATCCGGGTACACTTTGAAGTTGACTTTCAAGCCGACTTCAAAGATGTGAGGTGGCATGATGTGGCCCTCACTTGAAACCACACCAAAGTCTCTCTCTATATATATATCAGTCTGTTTATCTGTCATAATTCCTCTCTCTTTTCAACCCATAATAATGGACACAATGTATATACCAAAATACTTCTCCAAAGTTTCTGATGTGGTGTAGTGGCCAACTTGCTAGACTGCTACTTCCTAGTTTGCGAGTACGAACTTCAGTCCCGGCTGGAACTAAGAAATACGTAGGCTGACTGCATCTTTGCAGAGGTTTAAGACCCACAATCCCAACGTCTGTCCTGGATATGACACCAAATCAGTAAATGGTGAGCCTTCATTTCTACAGCTTTTGGATACATTAAGTGCCCTAAAATGCCCATTACTTCCAGGTCCACTCTGACTCAGAATGGTAGTACCCGTATATATATATATAGTACCACCATATATATATATATATATATATATAGAGAGAGAGAGAGAGAGAGAAAGTGAAAGAGAGAGAGGGAGTAAATAAGTTGTGGAAGAGAAAGTAAGACGAAAATGCTCCGAAAGAAAGAAAGAAAGAAAGAAAGAAAGAAAGAAAGAAAGAAAGAAAGGTTAAGCGGGGGAAGATACATAAACAAAACCCAAGAAAGAAAGAAAGAAAGAAAGAAAGAAAACACCAACTTGAAAAGAAAGTAAGAAAGCGAGAAAAAAAGAAGGAAAAAAATTAATGATAGCAAAGAAAGAAATAAGGAAAGACATCCAACTCAGAGAAAGAAAGTTTAGAAAAAGAATTAATGAAGAAATAAGTAAAATAACCGAAAGTCAAGAAGAAAAAAGAAAGAAAGAAATAAACGAAAGAAATACAAATCTAAGAAAAAAGAATCTGGAAAAGAAAGAAAGAAAGATAGAAAGAAAGAAGGATGCAAACAAAGTTGGGAAAAAGAAAATAGGTAAATGAAAGAGAGAAAAAAAAAAAAGTGAAGGTATTGAAAAGAATGTAAGAAAAATGAAGAAAAGAAATGAAGAAAAAAATGGTTGAAAAGAAAGAAAGAAAATAAGAAAGAACAAAAGAAAGAAGAAAGAAGAAAGAATACTGAAAATCAAGAAAAAAGAAAAAATGGAAAGAAAAGGGGATGAAATTAAGGAAGAAAAAGGGGGAAGAAAGAAAGAAGACACAAAAAAAAGAAAGGAAAAAGAAAGAAAGAAAGAAGACCCAAAACAGGAAAGAATAAATAGGGAAAAGAAAGAAAGAAAGAAAGAAAGAAAAACCAAAACTGGAAAGAATACTTAGGGAAAAGGAAGAAAGAAAAAAGGAAAGAAAGAAGACTGAAAACTGGAAAGAATAATTAGGGAAAAGAAAGAAAGAAAGAAAGACTAGCTAACAAAGAAAGAAAGAAAGGAAAAAGAAGAAAGAAGACCCAAAACAGGAAATAATAAATAGGGAAAAGAAAGAAAGAAAGAAAAACCAAAACTTAGGGAAAAGAAAGAAAGAAAGAAGGAAAGAAAGAAGACCCAAAACTGGAAAGAATAATTAGGGAAAAGAAAGAAAGAAAGAAAGAAAGACTAGCTAAGAAAGAAAGAAAGAAAAACTGGCTAAGAAAGAAAGAAAGCAAAAAAGAAAGAAAGAAAGAAGACCCAAAACTAGAAAGAATAATTAGGGAAAAGAAAGAAAGAAAGAAAGAAAGAAAGAAAGAAAAACTAGCTAACATTGAAAGAAAGGTAAAAGAAAGAAAGAAAGAAAGAAAAACTAGCTAACATTGAAAGAAAGGTAAAAGAAAGAAAGAAAGAAAGAAAGAAAGAAAGAAAAACTAGCTAACATTGAAAGAAAGGTAAAAGAAAGAAAGAATGAAAGAAAGAAAGAAAGAAAAACTAGCTAACATTGAAAGAAAGGTAAAAGAAAGAAAGAATGAAAGAAGGAAAGAAAGAAAAACTAGCTAACATTGAAAGAAAGGTAAAAGAAAGAAAGAAATGAATGAAAAGAAAGAAAGAAAGAAAGTAAGAAAGAAAGAAAAACTAGCTAACAATGAAAGAAAGGTAAAAGAAAGAAAGGCGCAAAGATAAAAACCAAAAAAGAGATTAAAGAAGGAAAAAGAAAGACAAAAAAGAAACAAATGGAAAAAAAAAAAGAAAGACAAGAAGGAAGGAAGACAGGAGGTAAATGGTAGGAAAAAAAGAAGCATCTGAAAAAAAATTGAGAATGAAAAAAAAGAAAGAAAGAAAGACAAGACAACATGAGAAAATAAAAGGCATTACTTTCGAAACGTTTCTCTTATTTATTATTGATGCCAAAATATACAGCGTTCAAACCTTAGCTAAGTCAGAAGTCTGAATGCTGAGTCTCAAGGCATCTACGTTCATTTAAGTTTTGCCTCAACACAACCTTCTTTACACGATGACCTTGTTTTCGGATAAAGCGAGCAGAAAACGAAATATTAAGAATGAAGAAAAGAATTATTTTGAAAAGAAAGAGAGTTGAATTTTTAAAAAAAGATTAAATAAAGAGATAAATGGATACTAGGAATAAAATAGAATTTAAAAGATTACTTGAAAAAGGTTGAAAGAAACGGAAAAAAAATTGCAAAAATAAAGAGAATTAAAATAAAAAAAAGAAAGAAAAGAAAAAAAAAAAAGAAACCAGGAAAATAATTTGAAAAGAATCTTTAGGAAAGAAGAAAGACGTAAGCTGAATTGAAAAAGTACAAAAAAAGCCAAAAAAAAAAAAGAAAAAAAAAGCCTCCCACAAATGCGGGAGATTTGAAAACACGTGAATAAGATGGAAGAGTAAGGCTGGGGAGAGCATGCAGCAGTGGAGAGTCTATGAGCTAAGGAGAGTTAAATAGCAAAGCTGAAGCTAAACTTTAAACGTGACCAAAGTAATATCAGAAACGTTCAATGAAAAATTTAAAAGAGATGAAATAAAATAAGATAAAATATAATAAAACCCTCCCCAGCCTGAAAAAAAAAACAAAACAAAAAGAAGAAAAACCAACAACAACCCCACCAATACAAGAGAAAATAAGAAAGAAATAGAGGGAAAAAGGTAAAAAACAGATAAAGAAAGAAAGAAAGAAGATATTATAAAGATACTGTATCTAGGTCAGACAACGCAGATGAAGCAGCAGCAGCAGCAGTAGATATCGTAGCAGCAGCGCCAGCAACATTTGGTTACGTGAAGAATACAATTTGAAACAATCTGCTAAGCCAGCGATTCTTTTATTTCGGTTACTGTTCAAGGTCTTTGAAAGCATTGACTCCATTGTGCGGGCGTGCGCACGCGCAGTCGTGCATGCCAGAGAGTGTGCGCGTGCGCTGATGTCTGTGTGGAACTAGGCTTGTTGTACACTGAGAGAGAGAGAGAGAGAGAGAGAGAGAGAGAGAGAGAGATCAATAATATGAGATTAAATCGCCAAAAGCTTTTCGTTCTTCCACTACACACACACACACACCAACACACCCACCAGCCGAGACTGTACCCCAGATATGCACACGTACGATCGCATTCGCACGAATCACGTGTGTCGGTATGCGAATTTTGTAAAAGCTAGGTCTTACGCACAGAAAATGCAATCGAACGTAGATTCTCTTTTCCTAACTCTTTCTCTCTATGATGCCAGACGCGAAGTAGTAGGTCAGATTTTTCGATTCCACAATTGAGAATGAATAAAAAGATATCCAACAGAAATAACCTAAGGCAGGGGATATATATATATATATATATATATATATATATATATATATAACACAAAATAGTTTAATATTAAAAAGCCTAGTCAGCTGGGGCTGAAGAATACGATGACTGCATTTCTGCAGAGAGGCAAGCCCTCCACATCACCTAACGAGTGTTCTATCTAAGACTCTAAGCTCCATTTGATGGTGAGGCTCCACTCCTGGAGTTTTGGGGGAATGCGGAGCAACCTTTCATTGCCGTTACACTCAGTTCCACTCTGACCCTGAATGGTCGTACCTGTTTGGGTCCCATCTATCGGCCAAATAGAACTGTTTAATTATTTACTAAACTTGAAACCATTTAACTGTGTGCAAACAAATAATTGATATTTAATTGAATTATTAGTGTTAGATCGTAATACTTGAAACCATTTAACTGTGTGCAAACAAATGATCAATATTTAATTGAATTATTAGTGTTAGATCGCAATACTTGAAACCATTTAACTGTGTGCAAACAAATGATCAATATTTAATTGAACTAGTGTTAGATCGCAATACTTGAAACCATTTAACTGCCGATTTGGCAAGTTTTAAAAAAAGTGAGACAGTAACAGAGGTATACCCGGAAAGCATAAACTCTTTTGATACTGTCGACCCAACCCATTCAAATTGTCACCCCTCACGGAAAAAAATCATCCTTAAAGCAATAGCTCTTTAGTCTCCTTTAAAGAAATAACATTAAGACCACACACAATTTTGCCATCGTTCTTTTCGTTTTTTTAGTTATTTACCAGACTTCATTGTCCTCTTTCGGGACTGCTAACAGCTGCTTCGTCACGGTCACTTTAATCTCGACCACGGTCAAAGCCTTCCTGTGTTGAACGCTATCTTAGATATACACACGCACAATCAAATACGCACATGTCTCAGTATCCGAAATTCAAAGCTAGCACTCCCGCCAAATGGAAGTGCATGAACAAGCGAAGTCTCTCTCTCTCTCTCTCTCTCTCTCTCTCACACACACACACATACTCTCTCTCTCTCTCTGACCCACACACTTTCTTTCTTTCTTTCTTTTTCGCTCTTCCTTTTTTTCTCTCTTTCTCCTTGTCGCTTTCTCCCTCCCTCTCTCCCTCCTTCTTTCTTTCTTTCTTTCTTTCTTTTACTCTCTCACTATCTTTCTCTCTCTTTCTTTCTCTCTTTCTTTCTCTCTCTCTCTCTCACACACACACACACATACTCTCTCTCTCTCTCTGACCCACACACTTTTTTTCTTTCTTTCTTTTTCGTTCTTCCTTTTTTTCTCTCTTTCTCCTTGTCGCTTTCTCCCTCTCTCTCTCTCCCTCTTTCTTTCTTTCTTTCTTTCTTTTTTCCTTTCTTTCTTTCTTTTACTTTCTCACTATCTTTCTCTCTCTCTTTCTTTCTCTCTTTCTCTCTCTCTCTCTCACACACACACATACTCTCTCTCTCTCTCTCTCTGACCCACACACTTTCTTTCTTTCTTTCTTTCTTTCTTTCTTTCTTTCTTTTCCGCTCTTCCTTTTTCTCTCTTTCTCCTTGTCGCTTTCTCCCTCCCTCCCTCTCTCCCTCTTTCTTTCTTTCTTTCTTTTACTTTCTCACTATCTTTCTCTCTCTTTCTTTCTCTCTTTCTCTCTCTCTCTCTCTATTTGTTTCTCTTTCACTTTCTCTCTATATAGATGGTAAGCCTAGATAGCTGTAAAGATTTTGAATTTCATTATATTAAAATAAATATTTTAATGCAGAGAATAATTAAGATATTTTCGGCGAGAAATATCATTAGAAAGCCGTCAATATAAAGGCGCTCTCAGCATAATGGTTATCATGGTAGGAATTGAAATCGGCAACCCGAGTTCAAATCCAGGCTGGGGATGTGTGCGTTTCATTTTGCGCTGACCTTTTTATTCTAACTAGGCAACCAGTCTATGAGAAGGAAAACTCTGACTATAAACCAGCTGTACTCCACTTAAAAAATGACCTGGTACCACATCCGGTCCGTCACATAAGAGTTGGGTGTAGGGTGTGTAGACGTGGGATGACTATTAGGTTTGTGGATAGTTTAACCTGTGTGGTAGTACCAATTAGGTCCCATCTATGGGTTATATAGGACTGTACAAACATTTACTAAACCTGAAATTACTTAAGTATGTACAAACAAGTGATTAATTGAATTATTAGAGATCAATAACAATACTTGAAACCATCAAACTGCGTGCAAACCATAGATTGCAATACTTGAAACCATTTAACCTACAAACTATTCGCTTTGAAATCATGTGCGTGCGTATATATATATATATATATATATATATATATATATATATATATATATATATTGTCATCCACAGAGAGACTTTCCTTCTATCAGAGTCTTCAGTGTGGCTAGACGCGCAGGACGCTCGAAGCCGGGATCGAAACCCATCCAACTTGACGTTAGACTAAGTCTCAGACCGCTCGGCCAACAAGAGTACCACGCTTGCTAAGGGAATTCTTAAGGTATTTATGTAACAACAGCTGCAGCAGCGTCCGTTTGTTTACATTTTTATTCCCTATCGGCTACCAGAGTGCTCAATTCTTTCGAAGAGCTTTGCATTATATATATATATATATATATATATATGTTGCAATGGAATGTCCAACTCTCCCTATCAGTCATGTTGGGTGACTATATATACAGAAAGCTCGGCATTATACCTGGCCTTGCTCCAACGTTGAGGCCGACGGCATTAATTTGCTGTTAGCTTCGACCCTAGCGGGCATTGTCCAGCAAAGGCAGACTTGAGCTGGGTCACTATTGGGTGGGGGAGCTGGATCATTGACATCTTTGTCACCTTTGTATAGCACTGGACCTTGAGGTCCAGTTTAAGCTATAATCAGGCATACGTGACCAGACCTTGACTTGGGTCTATATCTAGCTAGGCTCATCAGGCCCACATTGTACTAAGTGGGGCGATGACCAGCATAGACGAGCAGGGCTCTAGCCTCTGCTCGTGCCCGACCTTCCCCTCTCCTAATCCCCACTATAATCTGATCTTCGGGTCATTTGACGTTGTGTCAAGTCCACCCTTTTGGAAGGCAGAGACAAATACACCTTGTATCGGGGATGAGTAGAGTGCCTCACTACTTTTTGTTTGCAATAAAACCCTTTCTATATTCTCTGAACGTGTCGACTGTTCTTTTTCAATAAAGTACCTCCTTGTCTGATTGCATCTCTTTTAAGAACTCAACAATATGATTTCAAAGCGAATAGTTTGTATATATATATACACACACACACACATATATATATATATATATATATATATATATATATACAAACTATGATGAGTTCTGATAGAACGAAACAGATCTGTCTGTGGATGACAATATATATATATATATAAACAGAATTTGGTATTAAATAACCCACATATTCCATATATGGGTCAAATGGAATTGGTTGACCTTGACCATTTAACTGTGTACAAACAAATCTCTTATTAAATTGAATTGTTAGTGTTACATAGTAATATTTCTAACCATTTAAATATTCCCTTATAAATTATATGTATAACCAATTAACTGTGTGCAAACAAATGTCTGATGTTCAGTTAAATTGTTACGTTTACGTTGCAATACTTGAAACTATTTAACCGTGTGCAAACAAATGATTGATACTGAATAGACTTATTCCTATTAGATTAGAAAACATGCAATAATTGAACTCTAATTTAATCAATACTAAGCAGAATCGATAGTGTTCGATAGCAATGGTTGAAACCATTTAACTGTCAACAAAAATGAGCTTTGGCTCGTTTAAAATGTTACCTACAAAATATTTGTTTGAAAATTATATATATATATATATATATATGTGTGTATGTATATTTTGGCAGCATTTCTTTGTTAATACAAATTTCATTAAACATAACAGACATTTTATGTCTACATATTTTCTTCTTGATCCGTTCGTATTCCCATATTGCTTTTATCGTATTCGTCGGGAATTGATTTATGTATTGTCCAAAGACGCTCTTACATAGAAGTAATATGCAAAAACAAAAGATACATCACTTTTGAATAGATCCTCCCCTGATGATGGCCCAAAGTCGGGCAGAAAGTACGAGGGATACATACAACTATGGACAATTCATAAATCAATTCCCGCCGAATACAATAAAAGCAATACGGGAATACTAACGGATCCAGAAGAAAATATGTAGACAGAAGATATCTATTATGTTTCATGAAATTTGTATATATATATATATATATATATACATATTGGTTAAAATACAAGACAATTAGAAAATGGATTCCATAGTGTTTGCCAAAGGTCCGGGAGACCTGAGTTCAATCTCAGGTCGCGTCATACCAAAGATTTTGAAAATGGTACTTGATACCTCTTTGCTTAACACTCAGCAATATAAGGTACGTTTCAAGGGTAAAGTGGAGCAACCCAGGAAAAGGAGTAACGCTCTCCCATACACCTCGATGTTGTAGCTATCGAAAAGGGAGCCTTCTGGTCACCCTCGACTACGGCCGCCTACTTTATTTTTACTTATTCCATAATTTATCATACAGATTTCAAAATGATGAGCTTGAAAAAGCGAAAAAAAAATTTCAATTGGAATACAATTTCTAATTTTCTTGTGTATTAACCAATATATATATATATATATATATATATATGAAAGTAAATATGGATAAAATCCGACAGTATGAAGGTAGCAGGAAAAAATATAATCCAAATAGGATTTTCCTGCTACCTTCATACTGTCGGATTTTATCCATATTTACTTTCATACTGTCTTTTCGGAAAAAACAAATACCAAATACATTCTTACATAAAATTTAACATGGATGATTCCAAATGATCTATACATATGTAAACTTATTTGTTGCGTATTTCTCAATAAACGGGAGGTTTTGTCTCGTTTCTTTGAAAAATCCTACATTTTCAAATATTTTTCCACGTGCCAAACACGTTCTGATGACTTTTGAATTTTGAACGCTATGTGCATGTTTATCTATCTTTTCGTTGTATATTCCTCATTTGCTGCTGTCATCTCAGCAATCACCCATCGATATGTGAACTATTTCATATCCAAGTCCTGATGATGGTGATTAAAACCGGAACGTTAACGTCGACTTTACATCATGATATATTCACCTATTTGGATTATATTTTTTCCTGCTACCTTCATATATATATATATATATATATATATATATGCGTGTGTGGAGGTAAATGATGGATTGTAATCAGACAATATATAAAGAAAAATTGATAACAAGGTAATCCAAGTAGAAGGGGACATTTATAGGGAAACAAAGTCAACACTATAGCGTTTCGGTTCTAATGAACCATTATCAGGGCTATGCGGGATTATATTAGTAATGTTAAATCAACGATGGATGTACAGAAAGTGTAAAATATAAAAACCAAGGGAAAATTTGTATAACAAGAAAAAAGTTGGCCGTTTCTGACAAGAAAAAGTTGGCCGTTTGAATAATGAATCAGCGTTTGTTGCTTTAAATTACGTCATTTGGCTTATTAGAAATATTGTGTAGAATTTATGTTCCGTTTGTTTATCGAGAAAGATTTCGAATCATTCCTTGTTTTCGACGAAGTCCTATAAGTCTGGCTTTTTCAAATGAATGTGCCCCGGAAATTTTCAAATCACGAATACAAGCCTCATGTTAGAGATGTATATAATCCAGGAGAACGTGCTGGTACGGACTAAAAACGCTGGACATACTGGTAGGTATGATTTTTTGTTATATATATATATATATATATATATATATATATATTAATCCAAAAATATACATCTTGCTTTGCAGGTATATTTTGTATGAAATAGCCATGAATTAGCCACCCATTCTTTGGATATTCACAGTCTTTATTGACTTTATACACACACACACACACACACACACACACACACACACACACACACACACACACACAGACAGACAGACAGACACACACACACACACACACACACACACACACACACACATATATATATATATATATATATATATATTCAATAACTTATTGATCGGGATTAGGTACTCTGATGAGTCGCTTAGGCGAAACTGCAGTAGGTTAGTTCTTGACTCACGAAATAATTTTTGTCACTATATATCATCACCATCATCATCATCATGATGTCGTGCCGCTTGCATGGATATCCCTGACCCTCTCTCGCCACTCCTCCCTATATATATATATATATGTATGTATGTATGTATGTATGTGCGAATGTATGTATGTGTGTATATGAGTGTGTGTGTGTGTGTGTGAGAGAGAGAGAGAGCAGGATTTTGTATGAGATAATCTACATAGGTTGATGTGCTATTAAATAGATAATCTAAGAATATTTGATGAATACAATTAGTAATCTTAAACAGTAATAATTGAAACCATTTAATCTTACACAAATAAAGGATTAACATTGAAAAGGATTATAAGTGTAAAAGACGGTCAAATCCCAGGGTCAAATAATAATATTCAATCAGTTACCATATTTACCCAACCCCTCCGCTCGGGCAGGATATGATACCAATTGCAGCTCTGCCGAGGGGTAAGACCTCCACCACAACCACCGCCATAGTGAGTGCCTAGGGTGTGATAGTAAACAGCTGAGAATCCAGTCCCGGATTTTTTAGGAAGGTTGAGTACTCCTACACCGTAATTACTCTTAGGTCGACTCTGATTCGGAGAGGTATTACCTGATAGGGTCATATCTATCGGTCAAAAAGAACTAAACAGAGTAATATACACTAAACTGAATTGTTTGAAATTAACTGTTTTTACATATAACAGTGTGTTTAAACTGCGTATTAATGTTGAACTGATTTGTTTGAAATAGAACTGTTTTGACATCTAATAGTGAGCAAACAAAACACTTTACTTATACTAAACGGACTTGTTTGAAACTTTTATTAAAATGAATTAATTTGGCGTCAAACAACCCGAAATGGTTGATACGCCCTAAAACAAATAATCAATCAACAAAGACTTAAATAGATTTATTTGACCCATCAATATTTCTTCAACCATATTTACCCAACCCCTCCGCTCGGGTAGGCGCCTCTGGTGGTGTAACGGTTAGCAAGATCGACTAGCAAATCCTACACGAGTGAGTTCGAGTCTCATTGGGCGCCCCATTCATTTGGCCTTGTGCCACATCGAAGCAAAGAGCTTTGTCAATTACAAATGAGTCCCGGCTCCAATAAAAATAATATCACTGACAATGTCTTCAATTAAAAATCCTATATATCAGTGTTAGCAATCAAGTAGTCCTCATCTTCATTTGAACTGTGCGAAATAGTCGTGATCTTACTTTTATCAAATTTTGATAAATATATTCTTTTAATTTTTCTTGCAATTTCAAAAAAAAAAAAAAAAAAAAAATTAAAAAGAAGAAAAATAGATAACTTGATAGATATGAACCATCTTAGATAGATAATTTTGTTTGTCTTTTAATTTTGGTTTAATGGCATATAAAACCTTGAGGGTTATTTAATGCCATATCCTCTTTATACGTATATATTGAATATATATGATTTGGTTTGGTTGGGTTTTATAGCATATCAATCATTGTAGGTTATTTAATGCTAAATCCTCTTTATACATATATATTAAATGTATATGATTTGATTGGGTTGGATTTTATGGCATATCAACCATTGTAGGTTATTCAATATCAAATCCTCTTTATACGAGGATCATTAAATAAGGGAGCAAGGTCTGGACGATAGGGAGGGTGAAGAACTGTCTTGATGCCTATCTTGGTCAAATAGTCTGTGACAAGGATGGAGTTGTGGACTGGTGCACTGTTCTGGTGGAAATGCCACTGACCCGATTTGAAGAGTGCTGGTTTCTTCCAATGGAAACTCTTTCTGAACTCCCTTAAAACCTCAACATCGTAACCCTAACCCTAACCCTTTGGTCAATCACTTCTGGTGTTCTGACTTCCTTACTCCTCCCACACCTCTCATCATCCCTCACAGACTCCCTGCCTTCCTTGAATCTCTTATGTCACTCAAAAACACATGCTCGATTCATGCAAGATGGTTGAAAAGCAGTCTGAAGCATTCCATACGTTTCTGTGGCAGCATTTTTTCCAAGTTTAAAACACAATTTTATTGCATATCGTTCTTCTAAAGTGTCAGATTGCATTTTTGAAATTCACCAGCTGAAACAATCTGACTTTAGTAGGGTGTATTCCAATTGCTGCTGTAGCTGTTCATTTGAACCTGAAATCATAAAAAATTGGTCAGTCATCTCATAGCTTATATAACAATAACGTAGTGAATTTTCAAGAGTCTACGACAATTTTAAATGCCCATACAAAAAAAGCCTGGAAACTTATCGTATGCACTTCGTACACAGATAGATAGATAGATAGATAATGCTAAATGAAGAAACTGAAGTGAAAATCAATTTTTATCTTCTGCTAAACGAAAGAAAGATCGTTTTTCGACATACTTAGTTTTTACGTAGATAAGCTGAGTCTGGTACAAGGTTAGAATAGTTGTTCCTCCCGTGATGATCGCGCTGACGATCGGCCATACTACCAGCTTGGGGAACATTAAATCACAACGGCACTCCCATCACATATCTGTCTAATATATACAAAGAATTATGCAAGTGCTTGCGTACCGTCTATTGGTGGCCTTGAGAATTCAGCAAAAAACGTTATCGGATAAATCTACAAAGGAAAATCGGAGGAAAAAACGTTTCCGCACAGCATGGCGTAAGAGGCAAAGATTTTTCGAACGATCCAACCAGACTCAGTCAGTTTAGCAATTGACATTTTATTTATTCATCTTTTAAAATTTTATTTTATTCTTTAAAACATTTTCTGATTTATTTTTAAAAAATACGTTATTCTTTTTATTTTATTTTATCTTATTTAAGTATATATTTACTTTTTAGTCAGAGCCGGGGTGCAGTCCTTACGCCCTAGGCGTACTGCTTTTACAAATGAAAAAAAATATTCTAGGGGTCTGCGCCCGCGCTGAACATAATTATAAAAAACCATCCACGTACCAAGTTTGATGAAAATAACTATGAAATATGAATTAGAATCCTTGAATCCCTCCTAAATAGAAGAATCAATATCATCATGGATAGCAGTTAACTATGAAATGCTAAATAGAATAATTCACTCCTTCCTAAATCGAAGAACTAACATCACGATGGACTGCGGTTAACTACGAAATGATAATGGGAATCCTTCACTCCTTCGTAAATAGAAGCTCTAATATCATCATGGACAGCTGTTAACTATAAGATACTCATCAGAATCCTTCCCTCCTTTCTAAATAGAAGAATCAATATCATCATGGACCACTGTTAACTATGAAATGCTTATGAGAATCCTTCACACCTTCCTAAATAGAAGCTCTAATATCATCATGGACAGCTGTTAACTATAAGATACTCATCAGAATCCTTCCCCCCTTTCTAAATAGAAGAATCAATATCATCATGGACCACTGTTAACAATGAAAGGCTGATTGGAATCCTTCTTAAACAGAAGCATCATCAAAGACAAGTCTTAAATGATACAATTACTGTTCTTCTAAAAGGATGGCTTGGGCATTAAATAACCCACGAAGGTTGATATAACTTTCTACAATGTAACCGAACCAAACCTTCCTGAACAGAGGCACCGATATAATAAACGTTAGCTGAGGTTATTTAGTTTAATGGCATATCAGTACTTCTGGATTATTTAATGCAGAATCATATATATATATATATATATCATCATTATAATCATCATGTGGTGCCGCAGGCACGGATATCCCTGACCCTCTCTCGCCACTTCTCCCTATCATTCATCGCATCTAGCAGGTCTTCCGGGCTACATCCTGTATCCTCACAGAGCTGTTGTATGTATGTTCGAACTGGTCGTCCTGCTTTTGCTCGGCTATATGCGGGGGTCCAAAGGAGTACATCACTTATGAGCTCGTCCCTGCTTCTCCAGCATGTCTGGTTGGTCTAACTTGTATAGTTTTCGTGATGAGAGGTAGGTGGCCGTATAGTTGGCCACCAGGACTTGTTCAATATTGTTCGCTGCATTCTTGTGAAATTGCCGTCTAGCTTCTTCTCCAATCGTTTTTTAGCGTCCAAGTAAAAAAAAATGGGCTCCTTCCCTTATTGATTTGAGAATAACTGTGAGAAAACTAGTTTACAAATCCTATAGATTGGATATTTTTGCTCAGTCAGCTGGGGCTGTAGAATACACCGACTTCTTTTCTGCAGAAGGGTAACCCTCCCCAACGAGTGTCCAAACAATCTGATTGTGAGGTTCCAGTAATGCTTGAGCTTTGGGGAATGCGGAGTACCCATTCATTGCCAGTGCTCTCAGGTCCACCCTGGCCCGGAGAGGTAGCAACTGATATAGTCCAATCTATGGGTCAAATAGGACTAAACTGTGTACTTATGCTAAATTGAATTGTTTAAAATAGATTTGTTTTTGTATATTAAATTGAATTGTTTGAAATGAAACTGTTTTTGACATTAAACCTGTGTACTTATGCTAAACTGAATTGTTTGAAATAGACCTTATTTTGACATTTAACTGTGTACTTATGCGAAACTTAATTGCTTGAAATAGAACTGTTTTGACATTTAAACAGCGTACTTATGCTAAACTGAATAATTTGAAATAGAACTGTTTTGATATTCAACTGTGTGTAAGCAAAAACTTTACTTATACTGAACTGAATTGTTTTAAACTTTTATGAAAATAACTTAATTCGGCGTTAAATCACCCCAAAGTTTCGATATGCCATAAAAAACAACCAACAAACTAGAAAATGACCCAGAAACGGTTGGTATGTAGCAAAGATCACCGCGCAAACGTCTTATATTCATCCTCTTAATCATCTGTACCCCTTAGTTATACTTGATCCACTGCCCAGTCGGGTGGGGTAGTAGAATACACTGACTGTATCTCTGCAGAGGGGTAAGACTCCCCAAACGATTGTTCTGTGACCCAGTTGGCTGAGGCTGTAGAATACACCAACTGCTTCTCTACAGAGGGGTAAGACCCCCACTAACAAGTACCCTGGAAATGACAAAACAATCTGATGGCGAAGGCTCTAGTAATGCTGCATCTTTGCGGAATGCAAAGTACCCCTTTATTGCCATCGCTCCCAGGTTCACTCTGGCCCGGAGTGGTAACACCTGATAAGGCCCTATCTATGGGTTAAATAGAACTAAACTACGTACTTATCGTAGACTGAATTGCTTGAAATAGAACTTTTTTGGCATTTAAACTGTGTACTTATGCAAAACAAAATGGTTTAAAATACGTACCTATGCTAAACTGAATTGTTGGAAATATAACTGTTTTGACATTTAACTGTGTGTTAACAAAAAAACTATTCTTATACTAAACTAAATTGGTTGAATTAGAACTGTTTTCAATAGCTACTATACCGAGCTGTAGGGGAGGGTGCTACTCTATTCCTTGGATTGCTCCATCAGTCCACAACTCCATCCTTGTTACAGACTACTTGACCAAGATGGGCATCAAGACAGTTCCTCACCCTCCCTATTGTCCAGACCTTGCTCCCTGTGACTTTTGCTTATTCCCTAAGCTCAAACGCTGTCGTTATGAGACAATTGAGAAGATGAAAGAGGCTGTGACGAAGGTCATTGATACACTCACACAAGAAGACTACTATGGGGCCTTCCAGCAGTTGTTGGAATGGTACAACAAGTGCATTGCAGCCGGAGGAGATTACTTGGAAGGGGACTAGAGTTTCATGTGTGTACTATCAATAAAAATGCCCATACGAAAAAAATCTGGAAACTTATTTAATGATCCTCGTAAGTATTCAAAAACTACGTCGTCTAACTTTGTCTCTTGTTTGTCTGCCTTTCTTACTGTCTCGATTTCTTTACTCTTTCTTTCTTTCTTTGACCTGATAACTCCATGAAAATTTCCTTCCTCTCCTTGGCCAGAAACATGTCTGCCTCATGACCAGCTTTATCGATCTCCTTACGATGAGCAAAAAAAAAAAAAAAAGAAAAAAAAGAATGAAGGTAAAATAAAAAAAAAAAACCAAAACAAAAACAAAGCTGTAATCGTTGAATTGCTTCTTCAGCATCTGTACACGTGACCTTAAAATATCTTGAGAAATACTTACTAATTCCGACATGCAAGCAACAAGCATCAATCATCTTATCTTTGACTGTTTCGTTGAGCTTCTCTCTCTGTCTTTCTCTCTGTCTTTCTCTCTGTCTCTCTCTCTCTTTGGTTCTGTCTTTTTCTTCATACATTCACCTCTCTCTTTTTGTTTTTCTATCTCTGAATATCTGCCTCACTTTGCTTTTCTCTCTCTCTCTCTCTCTCTCTCTCTCTCTCTTTCCCTCTTTCTATCTCAGTTGGTACCTAATTTTGACTTTTTATATCAGTCTCTGTCTCTGTCTGTCTGTCTTTGTCTCTCTCTCTGCCTCTGTCTCTCTCTTTGTATATATATATATATATATATGTTTCCGTCTCTCACTATGTATATATCTATCTATCTATGCACTTATATTTCTGTCTCTATCTCTCTTCTATCATTATGTCTTTTTGTCTATCTTTCTATTTTATATCTACTATCTGTCTCTCTTTCTCCTTAGGCTCTCTCTTCACACACACACACACACACACACACACACACATATATATATATATATATATACATATACATATATGCAAATTTCATTAAACATAATAGACATTTTATGTCTACATATTTTCTTTTGGATCCAAAAGAAAATATGTAGACATAAAATGTCTATTATGTTTAATGAAATTTGCATTAACGAAGAAATGCTGCCTAAATATACATATACATATATATATATATAGCTTTATGTTTTTCTCATTATCTATCTATCTATCTATCTATCTATCTATCTATCTATCTATCTCAGTCTGTTCATTATCTATCTATCTTTCTCAGTCTGTTCATTATCTATCTATCTATCTATCTATGTCTGTTCATATCTATCTATCTATCTATCTATCTATCTATCTATCTATCTATCTATCTATCTATCTATCTATCTCAGTCTGTTCATTATCTATCTATCTATCTATCTATCTATCTATCTATCTATCTATCTATCTATCTATCTCTGTTCATATCTATCTATCTATCTATCTATCTATGTCTGTTCATATCTATCTATCTATCTATCTATCTATCTATCTCAGTCTGTTCATTATCTATCTATCTATCTATCTATCTATCTATCTATCTATCTATCTATCTCTGTCTGTTCATATCTATCTATCTATCTATCTATCTCTGTTCATATCTATCTATCTATCTATCTATCTATCTATCTATCTATCTATCTATCTATCTATGTCTGTTCATATCTATCTATCTATCTATCTATCTATCTATCTATCTATCTATCTATCTCAGTCTGTTCATTATCTATCTATCTATCTATCTATCTATCTATCTATTTATCTATCTATCTATCTATCTATCTCTGTCTGTTCATATCTATCTATCTATCTATCTCAGTCTGTTCATTATCTATCTATCTATCTATCTATCTATCTATCTATCTCTGTCTGTTCATATCTATCTATCTATCTATCTATCTATGTCCTTCTCTTTCTCTTTTCCTGTTTTGTTTCTTTCTCCTAATTCATTTGTCCGTATTTTTGCCTCTCTCTCTCTCCGACTCTCTCTCTCTCTCTGACTATATCTACAAATATATCTATTTATCTATCTATCTATCTGTTCCCATCTACTCTCTCTCTCTCTCTCTTTCTCCCTCTCTTTCTCCCTCTCTCTTTCAATTTTTTTCTCATCTTTGATTCTTACTATTTAATGTCGAGTTGCTTTCTCCTCTGAATCACAAATTCTTCTGTCAATCTTTCCACCGACGCCGTCTATTCTTTGACTCTCTGAAAGAACTCAAATTTTACAATTTTTGCATTCGATCGACGCCCACCCGGGTATTTATATCATCAGGAGACGGGTGCTTTCATACCTACAACACACACACACACACACACACACACACGCGCGCGCGCGCGCGCTTTTCTCTCATATAGACTAACAGAAAAAAATCTTTCCAACTGTGTTTAAATTTAATCACGATTCAACGTATAGGGAATTGAGCTGGGCCATAAAATATCATTCCATCTACAGATCATGGTTTTGGTTTTAGCACACCAACCATTGTAGGATATTTAATGCCAAATCTATTTTTATTCATTAAACAGTTCTATTTCAAACAATTCAATTCAGCATAAATATGCTGATAGATCCTATTTGACCCATGGATAGGACCCTATCAGGTGCTACCACTTCGGGACTGAATAAATCTGGGAGCGATGACAATAAAGGGGAACTCCGGATGCCCCAAAACTCTTACATTATTCGATCATCACTATCCAATCATTTAGCTTCATATCTGTTGTGGTCCTGGAAAGGGTTACTAATGAAAACGCTAACACGGTTATTAGATAACAGATTATATTACACAAGAAGGATAGAGTTACATAGAAAAGGTAAGATGTCTCGTACTGTTCGGATAACACCGATACTGATCTGCTCTCTGGCAACGAATCTCTAGTGCTAATAACGGTGAGAAGAGTCCATTATGGTGATATGGGTAAGACTCCCACAATAATATCCAAGATACAAGTTGGCGGGGTCTTACCCCACTGCACAGAAGCAGTCGGAGTATTCTACAAGCCCCTGTCGACTAAACAATGCACAGACTTAAATGTAAAAAAATATTTCAAACCATTCAGTTTAGAATAAGTACGCAGTTTAAAGGTTAAAAACCGTTCTATTTCAAACTACTCAGTATGTAACATAGTCAACACCATAATGACGAATGGACACAGCTCTTTAGAAAAATATACCTCTCACACTTTATTCGAAATGGTAGGAAAGGATTATTAAAGGGTTATGTGTGAGAGGTAAGTTGGAGACTGAACAAAGACTGCAACATATTGACCCCCAGCTCTTCTGGCCATAGCAGCACTTCTTTTTCGTTCTCCAGGGCTGCTCAATAGGGGGCCCTGAGGTCTGCAAGCACTCAGTCTGGAGCTTGTTCTCACGCTGGCATCTTATCTCCAAAACTCTGACTCCAACTAATTGAACTTCCTGTCGCACCGGGTTATATCATTGTTTTACATCCACCTGCTTTTTATGGGCGTCACATCTGCACCCAACTCAACCCGTCTATAGTCAAGGTTATCCCCTGTTATCTTCGACCGGATGCACCTGTTATTTACACCGGTGCATTTCTTATTTGACAGATCGGCTGGGTCGGAGGTCAATATGTTACAAGTATAGCGTACAAAATAGTTCTATTTTAAACAATTCAGTTAAGCAAAACTACATAGATAGATATTGGACCGGAAGCAAATGCAATGAAGAAGTAAACTGCATTCTCCAAAGCTCAGGCATTACTGGAACCTCACATCAAATTGTTTAGAGTCAAATCAAGGACACTGGTTGCGGGGGGGGGTCTTAACTCTCTGTAGAGATTCAGTCGGTATATTCTATCCAGCCGACTGGGCAAGAGATGGATGGTGAGAGAGAAAATTAAAACTTTCTCTGGTGTTACAACTCGAGGTCAGAGAGGACCTGGGAGCGATGGTAATGAAGGGGTACTCCGTATTCCCCAAAGCTCCAGCATTATTGAAACCTCAGATTGTTTAGTGTCATATCCAGGACACTCGTTGGGGGAGGGGGGTTACCCCTCTGCAGAGATGCAGTTGGTGTATTCTACAGCCCCGGCCTACTGGGAAATTTCTAACTTTTGAGTTCATCTCTGTTTGATGGTATTCGCGTCTAATATTCCCCGGTAATTCTTGAGTTTCTTTTTAAAAAATGTTCTGATGTTTTCCTGAATAGACTCTCCGACGCCGACTACGCCGATGACATAGCGTTACTGGCAAATACACCCAACTAAACCGAAACACTACTGCATAGTTTGGAACGAGCCGCCGCAGGCATTGGCCTCCATGTCAATACACACAAAACGGAATATGTGTTATAACCAAACAGACGACATTTCCACACTAGACGGAACCTCTCTGAAACTAGTAGACAAATTCACCTACCTAGGAAGCAGCGTCTCATCAACCGAAAAAGATATCGACACACGGCTAACGAAAGCATGGGCAGCTATCGATAGGCTCTCGTTTATATGGAAATCAGACCTGACCGATAAAATGAAATGCAGTTTCTTCCAGACAGCGGTCGTATCGATACTGCTATATGGATGCACTACTTGGACGCTAACTAAACGATTGGAGAAGAAGCTAGACGGCAATTACACAAGAATGTTGCGTGCAATATTTAAAAAGTTCTGGCGACAACACCCCACAAGGCACCAACTATACGGACACCTACCTCCCATCACGAAAACTATCCAAGCTAGACGAACCAGACACGCAGGACACGGCTGGAGAAGCAATGACGAGCTCATAAGTGAAGTACACCAATGGACCCCCGCATATTTCACCGAGCAAAAGCAGGACGACCAGCTCGAATATACATACAGCAGCTATGTGAGGATATGGGATGTAGCCCAGAAGACCTGACAGAGGTGATTAATGATAGGGAGAAGTGGCGAGAGAGGGTCAGAGATATCCGTGCTAGCGGCACGACATGTTGATGATGATGATGATTCCTTCCATTATTCCTCTTGTTGCGCGTTTTTCAGTAACAAATTCCATTCTTATATTTTGTTTACAGATTCTGATAGTTCGTAATAGATATTCTAATTCTATTTCATTCTTTACAAGTGTTAATATCCTTCAAATACATTGGGTTGTTTCTTTTTGGGGCCTAGACAAGCTTTGACCAGCAATTTCACCTTGCATACATACTGGGAGACTTGGCAAAGGCTAGCTTAATTCACATTTCACCTTCTGATCCTGTGACGAGCATTGACGACTAGCATATGAAATCCGTTGTGTGCAACCTCCCTAAAATCCCCACTATAAAAAAGACCTTGTGTAAAGTCCTGTCTAGTGGGAAGCAAGACAAATACCGTTTCTTTTTTTCTTTTTCAAAAATTCTTTTGGAAATCAATAGTCGTTTATGCATTTCCTAAGTATATAATTGTCATATACTCTATCTATAAACATTAATGGGTGTATCCCAGTCCTTATAAATACGTCGGACACTACAGTGAGGTGAGTAAAAATGTGCTGACTGTGCGCCTTGGGTGGTATAATGGTTCGCAAACTAGACTATTTAAAATGGATTTGGCATTAAATAACCTGCAATGGTTGATATGCCATGAAACCCAAACAACCAACCGATAAGGTCTGCAGGACTCTTCTCAGTATTCTAGCCGATCTCAACTACGTTGTCTCGATTCTTCCTCAGATTTCTAATTCCTCCATTTTTGTTTTTGTTCAAGCCTTCAGAGCACGTTCCACCTGCACCGATTATAAACACTGTCACCCTCATGCGCCACAGCCTTATTTTTAGTTCTCAAGCAAGGTCTAAGTATTTGTATGTCTTTTCGCTTTTTTCTTTGAAATTAACACTAAGTCTGATTTTTCTGGCTGGGATTGTGCGATCCGTTTGGATCGCAAAATCCCAGAGAATCTTATGCGTTTCATTTCTAGGTTGGATCTGTTTTATGTATATACACCATTTGGTGTATATACTATATAATACTCAGGCACCTGATTCGAACCTCGCACCTGCGTGAATGCGAAAAACGTGACTTGAGCATGGCACGGATGCGGGTTCGATTCAGGCAAGCAAGACACATTTTACTCCTACTTAGAGAATACGGCATTGTTTTTTCTTCATTGCCGCCATACGACTCCTATTCTCTTATTACATTACTACGGTCAAATCTCTTGCACAATTACCCATACATTTCCGTTACCGCCCAGTCAAGTCTAGTCTTGTATTCTGTTTTTACTTGTTTTCTTTCATAATAATTTTACACCTGGTGAGTTTTTCCAATCATTTAACGGGTGTTTTTTTTCTTTGTCGGATAGATTCAAAAGATTTCTGCATTTAAGCCGATGTTATCATCTTAATCGGCCATGATTATGATAATGATAATATTATCATGATCGTTATTTTCTTATTTTTATCTTGCCATCGATTATTTCTTGTCTTCTTTCAAAGTTCGTGTTTTTGATTTGCTCTTTTCCAAGTCCCTGTTTTTCGACTCTTTCCTTCTGACTTTTTTTTAAAAACTTTTTTTCGTCTCGTTACGTCTTAGATTCTATTCTTGCTCCGTCAAGAAATAGGTCAAGGTTACTTTCATCTGATTGGGTTACGTCAATGGCTGACAAGTCCTTTTTTTCCCTTTCTTTTCCTTTTTCTTTTTTCCTTTTACGATGAGCTGTTTTTTGTACCTTTGATTATTTTCTATATTTTTTTTTATGTTGATGTTGTTGTTGTTGTTGTTGTCAGCATTTTCATATTTAGTCATCTATTCTACGTCTGTCTGTCTGTCTGTCTGTTTGTTTCTCATTCAGTCCTTCCTTTTTCAATCTATAACTATTTCATAGAATGTCTTGATTTCTTTTTCTTTTCTTTCCCCCTTTTTTATTTATTTATTTATTTATTTTTTGTTATTGGCATTCGCCAGGCGGCTCCCCACAGACAGTAATGACGTAAAAGGGAGATAAATGAAGAGAAAGTAAACCCGGAATAAAAGAAAAGGGTATTAAATATTTCTTGATGTTTCCCTCTCAATTATCCAGTGTCTATTGCTCTCTTTCCCTTTCGATATTCGCTCAATTTCTTCGACATGTTTATTTACTTGTCCCCTTTTTGTCTTCCCTATTGCTATCACACTTTCCTTTTCGCCTCCCACTTTTCTCTGAGCCCTTCGCGCATACTTTTACGCATGCGTACGCATAAAAACTAGTTTTTAAATACCTTGCGGCCGTTATCACGTGAAATTGACGCCAAATCATAATTATAGGATTGAGAGATAGATAGAGAGAGAGAGAGAGAGAGAGAGAGAGAGAGAGAGAGAGAAATACTTCACATATTTTCTTCTGTTCTATGTGAAGCTTCGGCATTAGCATCGTGTGTTATAGTGGTCGCATATCTATCTATCTATCTATCGATCTCAGCCCGTTCCCATCTGTCTATCTATCTCAGCCTGTTCACATCTATCTATCTATCTATCTATCTATCTATCTATCTATGAGTATTCGTTTCTATCTATTTCATTATGAGTTAATTCAATATCCGATATCAGTTAGTTAGCGTTCTTATTTTGTTCACATCTATCTATCTATCTATCTATGTTCCTGAATATCTATTTCACTATGAGCTTGGTCATTATCTATGTAGCTAGCTCATTCTGTTCATATCTACATATATATATTCATATCTATCTGAAAGTTCTCTCTCTCTCTCTCTCTCTTTCTCTCTCTCTCTCTCTCTATCTATCTTAACTTATACAAATTTTAATCGAATACAATTTACTGTATCTAAAATGTTCTCTATATATTTAACCCTCCTTTCATTAACTAAGCTTAATCTAGTTTGGCACGAGGCCAGAATTATTGGGCGTTCAATGTAATCCAAACATATATCACGGATAAATCTATCTCGATGCTTACACAGTATTTCTATTTTAGGAAGTCTAGACTTAGATAACTTAAAATGCACAAGTGCAGCTTATGTTAACGTAATACTTAGTGAATCAGTATTACTCTTACCGAATGTACCATAAAGTTCAACGGTAACATCGGACAGTACAATAACAGTAGTAACATTCACCAAATTCCAGGATGTTCTGCCTCTGGTTTACAACCCAAACCATAAATACATAAGCAAATTTTACTTGTTAGTTGTTTACAAGAAGCAATTTAGCAACATAAGTCCTTTAAAAATAGAGGAGATAGTGATTTGGTTTGGTTGAATTGGGTTTTATGGCATATCAACCATTGTAGGTTATTTAATGCCAAATCATCTTTATACATATATATTTAATATATATATGATTTGGTTTGGTTGGTTTTTTAGATATATGAACCATTGTATGTTATTTAATGCCAAATCCTCCTTATATATATATTATTTGTTTGGGTTGGGTTTTATGATATATCAACCCTTATAGGTTATTTAATGCCAAATCTTTTTATACGCATATATTAAATGTATATGGTTTAGTTTGGTTTGGTTTTATGGCATATCAACCATTGAAGGTTATTTAATGTCAAATCCTCTTTATACATATATATTAAATATATATGATTTGGTTGGGTTGATTTTTATGGCATATCAACCATTGTAGGTTATTTAATGCCAAATCTTTTATATATATATATATATATTAAATGTATATGGTTTAGTTTGGTTTGGTTTTATGGCATATCAACCATTGTAGGTTATTTAATGCCAAATCCTCTTTATCCATATGTATCAAATATATATTTCTAAACACATTTTGTCGATAACATTCTTAAACAAGCCTAAGCTTTTTTTTGGCACACAATTAAATGGTTTCAAGTATTGCTATATAAGAATCCCATTTTAACATCAGTCATTTGCTTGCACACAGTTTGTTCTATTTGACCCATATAGAGGACCCTATCAAATAAGAGAAGTTGTATGAGTGAAGGAGTTGGAGTGGAAGGAGGAGGAGTAGTGAAGGAGTAGAAGGCTCCTTGGAATTGAATTCAGAGTTTTCTTTCTCCGAGACTGACTGTCATAACAAAGGTCAAAGAGCCTATTTTGCCCTACTATTTACTTATATCTGCAGTGAAGATAGTTCTATGCGTAACTTTCCCAAGGGTATTAGTACTATCTGAAATGAAAACAGCCAAGTCCAGGATTTGAACTCGAGTCGTCATGTTCATTTCCTGTGATGATAACCAATGATACAGTAGCGCCCCCTATATCATTTAAGACTATTCGTATCTATCTATCTATCTATCTATCTATCTATCTATCTATCTATCTATCTATCTCAGACTCCTCATATCTATTTATCTTGCAGGATATGGTGTAAACAAGTATTTTATCAGTGATCACTATTATAATTTGACTAGTAAAGAATGCACTGTTTCCCATAGTGCAACAATGGCCGTCTCGTATATGCCGCATTACGTTACCGCAATATCAGTGATTTTACGGAAGATATTGTCTTCAATATTCAAATGCTGATTTCAGCATACTTATATATATATATATATATATATATTAGTTTGGTTAAGTCAGCATTTGAAAATTACACGCACATATATATATATAAGTAAAAATGGCGACCGTAGTCGAGGGTGACACGAGGGCTGCTTTTTTAATTGCTATTACACAAAGCTGTAGGGGAGGGAGCAACTCCATTTGCTGGATTGCTCCACTTTACCCTTGATTCGCACCTTATAATGCTGAGTGTTAAGCAAGAGGGCATCAAGTACCATTTTTGAGACATTGGTATGACTTGACCTGCGATCGAAACTCCGGTCTCTCGGACCATTGGTGAACCCTCTACACAGGCCAATGCCCGGTTATATATATATATATATATATATATGTGTGTGTGTGTGTGTGGTATAGCCGTGGTACAGCTATACGTATACATATACATGCGGAAACATAATCAACAATAATGACGAACGAACACAGTTCTTTAGAAAAAAATACCTCTCACACTTTATTCGAAAGGGTTGCGAAAGGGTTGCGAAAGGGTTGTGTGTGAGAGGTGAGATGGAGACTGAACAGACTGCAACATATTGACCCCAAGTTCCTCTGACTATAGCAGCACTTCTTTTCTCATTCTGCTGGGCTGCTCAACTGGGGGTCCTGGGCGCCTGATCCCTCTGCTGGGAGCTGGTTCTCACTGCCTCGAACTGTAACTCGAACTCCAACTAACTGACACCAACTAACTCAAACTGTCTGTGACACCGGGTTATATAATTGTTTGACATCCACCTGCTTCCCGTGGGCGTCGCAATTGCACCGAATTCCTCCCGTCCACGGTCAAGGTTATATCTTGATATCTTTGACCGGATGCAACTGTTTCTTGATTGATGGCTGGGTTGAAGGTCAATATGTAACATATATATATATATATATATATATACATATATATGGTGTTTCATAATTTTTGAAACATAATGACTGAGCATAAATCAAGGACTACAAATGATGCAGTCATGGAAATTAAATTTGTTGAAAGGCAAAAGGAAAACATTGTAGGATTTGCAACCGTTTAGTCTCAGACATTAACAAAAAATGTGAGACGCTGAAGATTATATACTCCAGATATCCACAGTTCAGTTTAAGGCACTTCAAACAGGCAATATCTCCACACTAGACGGAACCTCTCTGAAACTAGTAGACAAATTCACCTACCTAGGAAGCAGCATCTCATCAACCGAAAAGGACATCGACACGCAGCTAACGAAGGCATGGACAGCTAATCATAGGCTATCGATCATATGGAAATCAGACCTGACCGATAAAATGAAAAGCACTTTCTTCCAGGCAGCAGTCGTACCGATACTGCTACTATATGGATGCACTACTTGGACGCTAACTAAATGGCTGGAGAAGAAGCTAGACGACAATTACACAAGAATGCTACGAGCAATATTGAACAAGTCCTGGCGGCAACACCCCACAAGGCCACAACTATACGGCCACCTGCTTCCCATCAGGAAAATTATCCAAGCTAGACGAACCAGACATATAGGACACTGCTGGAGAAGCAAGGACGAGCTCATAAGTGATATACTCCTATAGACCCCTACATATGGCCGGGCAAAAGCAGGACGACCATTTCGAACATACATTCAGCAGCTATGTGAGGATACGGGATGTAGCCCTGAAGACCAGCCAGAGGCGATGAACGATAGGGAGAAGTGGCGAGAGAGGGTCAGGGATATCCGTGCTAGCGGCACAGGATGATGATGAAATACGGTCTGCAAAGGTGTTGATAAAGGCATTCTGGGTGCTCGGAGATCCAGTTAGTGAGGAATCAAAAAATCTTCTACTTGTTCGTCCAAGACAGGGGTTTGCTATATTCGGTTAAATATATAATAATATTAACTATTTACAAGAACAGAGAAAGAGAATGAAGTCGACGAGGAAGATATAAGAGGCAGCGGCTTTGTTTCAACAATTGTTTGGTTTGGTTTCTTTGTTTAATGACATATAAACCATTGTAGGTTATTTAATGCCAACGCTATTCTCTTAGAAGAGCAGTAGTAGTACTATTTACCAACCCCTCCGCTCGGGCAGGATATGACACAAGGTCAATTTTTAAGCGGAGTTTAACAGGTTTGAATTCAGAGTTTTCCTTCTCCTAGACTAGTTGCCTCACCAAGGCTGAAGAACCTAGTCCGTCCTACTATTTACCCATAGCTGGAGGGAGAATAAGGGGGTTCATACCTTTCCCAAGAAGAGCAGTAGTAGTGGTACTATTTAACCCATAGCTGGGAGGATAAGGGGGTTCATACCTTTCTCAAGGGTATTTGTCCGAAAGTGAACGTAATAGCGCGACTGGAGTACGAACTCGCTTACTACGATTCCGCAGTCCATTGATTTAACCATTACACCAACTAATCTAAAATCAGTTATCTATTTGCACACACTTAAATGTGTAAACATGTCTGGTATGTAAATGAATGAGTAAGTAAAGTTAGCAACCTTAGTCGAGGGTGACACGAAGGCTCCCTTTCCGATAGCTACTACACCTTTCCGTGGATTGTTTCACTTTACCCTTGATTCCTACCTTATAATGCTGAGCGTTAAGCAAGGAGGTATCAAGTACCATTTTTTGAGTCTTTGGTATGACTCGACCTGGGATTGAACCCAGGTTTTCCGGGTCATTGGCGAACACTGTAACCATCGAATAGTTTAGGGTTAATTCATTATTTTTAAAATGAAATTTTTTTTGTTTGCACTCAGTTAAATGGTTTAAATATTATTTTTTTGTTAATGGCGTATCAACCTTTTGGTGATAGTTAATGCCAAATCCTTCGAGAAGAACAGTAATGGTACTTTTTAACCATTCGCTGGGAGGATAAGGAGGTTCATGCCTTTCCTAAGTGTATTCTTCCGAAAGTTAACGTAATAGCGCGGCTGGAGTCCGAACTCGCTTATTATGGTTCCGCTGTCCGATGCTTTAACCATTACGCTACGAGGACACACTTCTTTAATTATTGCAATCTAACAAATAATTGCAGCGTGAAACTAATAGTTTAAGTTTTGCATACAGTTAAATTGTTTCAAGTATTTCTATGTGTTATATAATTGCCGAGGGATTTCGTTTTATATATCTTACCTTTCGGTTTAGTTAGGCTGAGAACCTTTCGCTTAGCGCATGGGTTAGTTAGGTGCAACATTAACGCAGGTGTTCACGCGCGTGCAGAGAGGATGTGTCAATCAGAGATGTCAAAATAGAAATATGACCGCGGGATGTGTGTGACGTCACGCACTGGTATCGTAGGCTGAGGATTTGGGGGATTTGAGAAAAAGCAGAGTTGAGTTCCTGCCTCCGAACGAGAGAGTCGAGATTGGGAGCTGGGCGAGGCCAGACGAATTTGTGCGCTACGGGCGCTGCGCGTTGGTTGGGTTGAGAGCTGACGATGTAAAAGCAGTCAGCATAGAAAGATTGTGTCTTTCTCTCTCCTCATGTCAAAAAACCTTAAATTTAAAAAGGTGAATAAAAGTTTTGTACCTGAACCAATTTCGTGTTTTCAGATTCCTATATATTTTTATGAACTTTGTGTCTATTTCACATATCCGTATCATGGTATATTATATATGTATCCATATTTACCAACCCCCCCGCTCGGGCCGGGTATGACACAAGGTCAATTTTTAAGCGGAGTTTAACAGGTTTGAATTCAGTGTTTTCCTTCTCCTAGTCTAGTTGCCTCACCAAGACTGAAGAAATCAGTCTGCTCTACTATTTCCCCTTAGCTGGATTGGATTCATACCTTTCCAAATGATATTAGTGCTATGTGAATTGCAATCAGCCTTGTTCAGGATTTGAACTCGTGTCACCGTATCAATAATACCTGTATCAATAATAACTCAATTAAACATCTGTCATTTCTTTACGTACAGTTAAACAGATGGGATCATATCAGGTGCTACCACTCCGGGTCAGAGTGAACCTGGGAGTGATAGCGATGGAGGAGTACTTAAACTCCTGGCTTGGAGCCTCGCCATCGGATAATTTAGTATTACATTTAAGACACTCGATGGAGGGAGAAGTCTTATATCTCTGCAGAGAGGTAGTCGGGGTATTCTGTAGTCCCGGCCAAATGAGCTGCCAAATATTACTGAAAACCAGGTATTTTGTGGCAACAGTCTTCTCCAGTGGCAGAGGCTCCTTTCAAAGGGACAGTGCTCACTGCCAAATTTAACCTGTTGCATGCGGATGGATTTAGACGAATCACGAAAATATTCCTGGCCAGCAAATTCGGCACATTTAGTCATATTTCTTGGAAAGGAAAAAGGGACAAAAATCTGGCCGGCCATCTTCGTTAATTGCTAATATTCTCGAGGTTCTATAAGAGTATTTAATTTGAGTATACAGATAAAATCTTAGAAATTTATATTTGCAGTTTGGGTTGTCAACAATTGCTATTCCCAGAGCAACAAATAAGTTTAAAGATTACCCGTTAACATGAAAAGGGAAGGAGATGAAAAAACAAAAACATTAACAGCTTGGTAGAACCTATGACTGACATATCTATCTATCTATCTATCTATCTATCTATCTATCTATCTATCTAGCCCAGTCGACTAGGGCTCTAGAATACACCAACCCGTTAACATGAAAAGGGAAAGAGATGAAAAAACAAAAACATTAACAGCTTGGTAGAACCTATGACTGACATATCTATCTATCTATCTATCTATCTTGCCCAGTCGACTAGGGCTCTAGAATACATCGACCCGTTAACATGAAAGAGATGAAAAAACAAAAACATTAACAGCTTGGTAGAACCTATGACTGACATATCTATCTATCTATCTATCTAGCCCAGTCGACTAGGGCTCTAGAATACACCAACCCGTTAACATGAAAAGGGAAAGAGATGAAAAAACAAAAACATTAACAGCTTGGTAGAACCTATGACTGACATATCTATCTATCTATCTATCTATCTATCTATCTTGCCCAGTCGACTAGGTCTCTAGAATACATCGACCCGTTAACATGAAAGAGATGAAAAAACAAAAACATTAACAGCTTGGTAGAACCTATGACTGACATATCTATCTATCTATCCTGCCCAGTCGACTAGTGCTCTAGAATACACCGACTGCATCTCTGTAGTGCGGTAAGACTCCACAAACGAGTGTCCTGATATGACACTAAATAATCTAGTGGTGAGATTCCAGTAAGGCTGGAGCTTTGGGAAATGCGGAGTACCCCCTTATGCTATCGCTCCCAGGTACACTTTGACCCAGGAGTGGTAGCACTTGAGAGAGCACTATCTATGGGTCAGATAGAACTAAATTGCGTACATAAGCTCAACTGAATTGCTTGAAATAGAACTGTTTTGACATGTAAACTACGTACTTCTGCTAAACTGAAATGTTTGAAATAGAACTGTTTTTGTACGCTAAACTGAATTGTTTGAAAAGTAACTGTTTTTGACATTGAAACTCTTCTTACGCTACTCTGAATTGTTCGAAATAGAACTGTTTTGATCTTTAGCTGTGTGTAAACAAGAACTATTCTTATATTAAACGGAATTGTTTGAATTAGAACTGTTTGACTAAAATGAATAGCTTGAAATAGAAATGTTTTTGGCAATAAAACTGTACTTACGCTAAACTGAATTGTTTAAAATGAAACTGTTCTGGTATGCTAAACTGAATTATTTGAAATAGCACTGTTCTGACATTTAGCTGTGTGCAAACAAAAACTATACTTATAATAAACAGAATTGTTTGAATATGAACTGTGTGACTATACAGGGTAGCTTGGAATAGAAATGTTTTTCACAATTAAACTGTACCTATGATAAACTGAATTGTTAGAAATAGAACTGTTTCTTTGTATAAAATTGATTTGGTCTCAAATAAACTACAAAGGTTGATATGCCATAAAACCCAAGCAAACAGAAACTATCTCTCTCTCTCTCTCTCTCTCTCTATATATATATATATATATATCCCAGTCTCTTTATATCTATCTATCGTGCATGAATCATAATACGCATTTCATTATATAGACATATTCTTAAAAACCACTTGACGTTTGAACCATCTTATATACGTAAACATCAGTAAACAAAATAATTTAAATGTGATCATCATACGAGGTTGGATAAGACTGTCGAATGAATGATTTAAATGTTTTTTTATTTTGATATTTTAAAATTAAATTAAAAGTGTATACAACTGAACAACTTAAAGGGCAGATGTCAACACGTCTAGATGAATTCTGGACAAATCAGTTTAAAATTAAAAACAAACAAATATTTACAGGTTCGAAATTATAGTTTTGCTGAAACATAGCCTTGTGTAACTCCCATATTCTCATCACATCAAACTAGATGCATCTTTCTAGAGTTTCTTAAAGTGGAAATTCTTCTGAATGTTATTAGCAGAGAATATAGAAGATATGAAGAGAGTGTATTGATGCCCTATCAAAAGTGGAGCTCCAGAGTGTGCTGAATGCAAAAGAGGCCATTTTTGAAGAAAATTAACATTTTATTTATGGTTCATTCATTTAAATACTGCTTCAGTCTGTATATTTTTTTCAAAACTCATGAGATTTTCAAGAAAACATTTCATTCTCTGTTCCGTTCAGTCTTTCAGCACACCACATATTTTGGAGAAAAAATGAACACTTTATTCTTTGTCAATTTCTGTCTTGGCAAATACAGCTTCAGTCTCGATTCTTTTACAACACACCTAATACATTTTTAACACACCTGGCACTTTAATTTAAACGCAGTGTTTAGAAGAAAAACTGAATGTTTTGGATAGATAAACTTACGTACTATTCCACTTTCCAACGCCACAACTGTTTCTACTTTCACTTTCGTTTCTACTTTCACTTTCGTTTCTACTTTCATTTTCTTTCTACTTTCATTTTCTTTATTCATTGCTTTTATTTACTTTGATATTTTAGCTGTAAGTCAAGCAGCCAGCTGTGTTGATATTCTCGGAACATTTCTTGCTGTATCTCTTTCAACTGATGCATGTCGCTCACACACACACACACACACACACACACACACACACACACACACACACACACACACACACACACACAAGCGACAGTCAAGGAGATAGAAAGTGAGAGACTTACTCAAGAGTCAAGAAACGCGACTGAGATATGCGTAGTTGCTCTGTAGTAGTAGCAATCTTCTGCATTAGGGAATTTGGGAAGGAAAGAGGGAGGAACTCAATCTGGGTGTGTGCGACGGAGGTATGCCGAGGAAGAAAGAAAAACGAAAGAATAAAAAGGCGTGGGCTGTGGGGCAAGGTAGGTGGGTTGATAGGGCTGGTCCCGTGTGTCTGACAAGACTCGTGCTGACATAGCACATTTCAAAGTATTGATTCGTCCTTGAAACTAATGTATGTCGAATCTCTTCTTCATCATCTCTCTCTTCCAGGATCTCTCGGTCTCTCTGTCTCTCTGTCTCTCTTTTTCGTTATCTCTTTACTCTATGCGTTCAGACGAGTTTCTTTATACTTTCCATTATTATTATTATTATTATTATTATTATTATTATTATTAAACATTTGTCCTCTCTTTTTTTTTTCTTTCATTTGTTCCGATGTTTTGGAGATGAAAACAAAAGCAGATGCAAAGAAATTGTTGCAATATGTTTTCCATCCTTTTGTGTATATCCCCCCCCTATATATATATATATATATATATATATATATATATTGAAATTTTTATAGTGCAACTAGCAGAAAAAGAAATAAAACTATTGTTTCATATATTATTTTCATAATTCATCGGTATTTATTTTCTCTCCGTTAGTTATTTTATAAAGGAATAATCTATCTATCTATCTCAGTCTGTTTACATCTATCTATCTATCTATCTATCTATCTCGATCTGCACATATCTATCTATCTATCTATCTATCTCGATCTGCACATATCTATCTATCTATCTATCTATCTCGATCTGCACATATCTATCTATCTATCTATCTATCTATCTATCTATCTATCTATCTATCTCAGTCTGTTTACACCAATCTATTTATCCAGCTATCCTGAAAAAAACAGTCCGTTTACACCTATCTATCTATCTATCTATCCTGAAAAAAAAAACAACAGATATACTTTTGCTAAGAATATTAGGTAAAAAGTTCCCCCCTCAACTTCTCCTTCGCTTTCTTGGCTAGGGCTGTAGATACGTCGACAGCGCCTCTGCAACTTGATACCCTCCCTCATTACGAATGTCCTGAGTAAGACATTAAACTGTATGTAATAGTGAGGCTCCAATTCTGGAACTTCGGGGCATGGGAAGTATGTCTTTATTGTCATTACTCTCTGGTCCACCGTGCTTGTACCTGTTCGGGTCCCACCTTAGGCTCAAATAGAACTGGTCTATACTTTACAAAGGATCATTATTATTAGTTATTTGATAGTTTGGTTTGGTTTCTTTGTTAAATAGCATATCAACCTTCGTGGTTTATTTAATGCCAAAGTCATTCTCCTAGAAGAATAGTAGGGATACTATTTAACCCATAGTTAGGAGGATACCTTTCCCAATGGTATTGGTTCGAAAGTGAACGTAATA
>CAUZXS010006325.1:172500-177500 GCA_963585895.1 Sepioteuthis lessoniana
GTTCACTTTCGGACTAATTTCCTTAGGAAAGGCATGAACCCTCTTATCCCCCCAGCTATGGGTTAAATAGTATCAATGCTGATATTGGCATTAAATAGCCTTCGAAGGTTGATGTGTCATTAAACGAAGAAACTAAAAGCAACTGTTGATGTAAACATCATGGAAACAGACAACTGCACACACACACACACATATACACATACACACACATACACATACACATATTTATATATCATTATCATCAAATTGTAACAAAGAATTCTATTACTTTCTCTCTCTCTCTCTCTCTCTCTCTCTCTCTCTGTGTCAAGATCGTATAACTTGCCCAGTCGGTTGGGGCTGTAGAATACTCCAACTGTATCTCTGCTGAGAGGTAAGACCTCCCCACAACGAGTGCCTTGGATATGACACTAAACAATCTGATGGTAAGGTTCCAGTAATGCTGGAGCTTTGGGGAATGCGGAGTACCCCTTCATTGCCATCAATCTCAGGTCCACTCGGTCTCATCTATGGGTTAAATTGAACTAAAACTGTGGACTCATGCTAAACTGAATTGTTTGAAAGGGAACAGTTTTGACATTTGACTGAACTGTTTTAAAATTTAACAGTGTATAAACCAACAATAAACTTATACTTAACTGAATTTTTTAAAGTTTGAATCGGCGTTAAATGACCCAGAATGGTTTGATACGCCATAAAATCAACGAACCAACCTATCGTCAATCGGTCTTGGTAGGTCCTCAAAACGGCATCCAGTGTCTGCACCGAGTTGATGTGAGTAAGTTCTTACTGGTCGTCCAACAGTTTACTTCTCCAATAATTCCCCGCATGCCTTTTTCGTCTTACTGGAATGTTTTGTGAGATTGGAGGTAAGTGGTCGTTGTGCTGCTGTTTTTTGGGGGTGATATATATATATATATATATATATATATATATATATATATATATATGTATAACATAGTTTTATGTATTAATGACAGATCCAGTGCAATCATGGGACCAAGTATATTTGGTCTGATGATCGATGGTTTGATTTAATGGCATACCGACTCTTGTAGGTCAGTTAAAGCCAAACCCTCTTTATACATATATGTTAAATATATATGATTTGGTTTAGTTTGGTTTGGTTTGGTTTTATAGCATATCAACCCTTGTTAGTTATTTAATGCCAGATCCTCTTTATATATATACATATATATATATATCATCATATCGCGCTGGTAGCACGGATATCCCTGACCCTCTCTCGCCAATCCTCCTTATTGTTCATCGCTCGAGGTAGGTCTTCAGGACAACATCCCGAATCCCCACATAGCTGCTGAATGTATGTTCGTGCTGGTCGTCCTGCTTTTGGACGGCCATGTGTGGGGGTCCATAAGAGTACATCTCTTATGAGTTCGTCCCTGCTTCTCTGGTTCGTCTAACTTGAATAGTTTTCGTGATAGGGGGCAGGTGTCTTGTGAGGTGTTGGCGCCAGGACTTGTTTAAGATTGCACGTAGCATTCTTGACTTCGACATTGTAGCAGGAGTACTACAAGGGGACACGCTGGCTCCGTACCTCTTTATCATTTGTCTAGACTACGTCCTTAGAACATCGATTGACAAAATCAAAGAGAATGGCCTCGAACTGACGAAGAAAAGAAGCAGAAGGTAACCCGCAACAACAATTACCGACGCCGACTACGCCGATGACATAGATATACTGGCAAATACACCTGACCAAGCCGAAACACTACTGCATAGTTTGGAACGAGCAGCAGCAAGCATAGGCCTCTACGTTAATGCACACAAAACGGAATATATGTGCTATAATCAAAGGGGGGACATCTCCACTCTAGAAGGAACCCCTCGTAAACTAGTAGACAAATTCACTTACCTAGGAAGCAGCGTCGAATCAACCGAAAAGGAGATCGACACGAGGTTAACGAAAGCATGGACAGCTATCAATAGGCTATCGATTATATGGAAATCAGACCTAACCGATAAAATGAAACGCAGTTTCTTCCAGGCAGCGGTCACATCGATACTGCTATATGGCTGCTCTACATGGACGCTAACAAAACGGCTGGAGAAGAAGCTAGACGGCAATTATATATATATATATATATATATATGAGATTTGGTATGGTTTAGTTTTATGGTACATCAACCCTAATGGGTTAGTTAAGGCCATACCCTCTTTATACATATATGCTAAATATATAAAATTTGATTAGGTTAGGTTTTATGGCAATACAACCCTTGTAGGTTAGTTAAGGCCTAATCCTCATCATACATATATATCAAATATGTGGTGCCCGGGTGTAATGGTTATCGTCGTTGGAAATGGACACGGCGACACGAGTTCAAATCCTGGACCAAGCTAATTGCATTTCACATAGCACTAATACCCTTGGGAAAGGTATGAATCCAATTATTCTCCCTCCAGCTATGGGTAAATAGTAGGGCAGACTAGGTTCTACAGCCTAGTAATGCAACCAGTCTTGGAGAAGGAAAACTTTGAATTCAAACCTGTTAAACTCCACTTAAAATATTGACCTTGTGTCATATCCTGCCCGAGCGGAGGGGTTGGGTAAATATGCATATATATCAAATATGATTATGAATTTGTAAACATATTCTGCCGATGGCATTCTTAAACGAGCCTTCAGTCATTTGTTTGCTCATTTTTGTGTGCCCTATTTGACCCATTGAAAGGACGCTCTCAGGAACTACCCTTAGGGACAGAGTGGGCCTGGGAGTAATGGCAATGAAGGAGTACTCCCCATTCCCCAAACCTTTAAGGCTTGAGCTTTACCATCACTGTGATATCAGCGACACTCATTGCTGGAGGATCTTTCCGCTCTGTGGAAACTGGGCCATTTGATGATCGAGTAGACGAGAAACTGACAGTCACAATGTATCGTTAAGGCGATGTTTGAGCTATCCCAACTTCCTCATGATGAGGTCAAAAAAATTACGCTCTAATTTTTCAGGAAATCAAACCTGAGGATCTAATTCCAAAAAAAAAACATTTGCAAGAAAACAATTTTAATTTCTACTATTTCTGAAAATACATATGTAATTATGGTAGACAAGATGCATCACTGATGACCATTAAAGCGTGAAACTGTCTGTTGTGATTTATCTGTTTCGTTTTTGATTACAGTAATGAAATTATTTTACTATATACATATATATATATGTATATATATATATATATATATATATATATAATTGTCGCGGTTCAATCCCATGTTGAGTCATAGAAAAGACTCAAAAATGGTACTTGATGCCACCTTACATGCTCAGCATTATCAGATAAGGATCAAGGGTATAGTGGAGCAATCCAGGGAATCCTGTAGCGCCCTTCACTACACCTCGTTGTAGTAGCAATGGAAAAAGGATGCTTCGGGTTACCCTTGACTTCACTTTATATATATATATATATATATATATATATATATATATATATAAGCCTGTCCAAATCTGTCTTTTTTAATATATTTACTTTTTATCTATTTATTTTAGTATCTGTTTATCTATCCCTCACCGTATCTATCAACCTAATTATCTAAATATACATATATATATATATATATATATATATATATATATATATATATATACATGTTATATATATCATTATATCATTTGATTTTATAGATATACCTAAATGGAATATGCGTATTGATTTTCTTGATTCTCAATCATACACACACACACACACCTATATATATATATATATATATATAAGGGAGCCTTCTGGTCACCCTCGATTACTGTCGCTAACTTTACCTTTTTACTATATATATACCATATGAAAGAGAAACCTTTAAAAATTACTCATATTTTTTTGTAATAATATTTATTTCAGCAGACTTTATATATTAAACAATCTGCATCTTCAGACAAAGAAATAATGAGAATTTTCAACTGAAGATTTTAAAAAAAGTATAAAATTCAGGTCACCTTATGACATTCAATTCCTGTATGAAGAACTCTCTTTCCTTACCACTTATCTTAAGTAATGGCCAACAAACGAAGGAGATAAGTAAAAAATTGAGGAATAATGAATAAATTGATTGAGGGAGAGAAATTTATCTACAACTTATATGGGAATCAATAACCTCATTTTACTTTAGAATATATATATATATATATAAGTATGGGAGCGATGACAATGAAGGGGTACTCCTCATTTCCCAAAGCTTCAGCATTTTTGCAACCTCACTATCAGTTTGTTTAGTGTCATAACAGGACACTCATTGTGATGGTTCTTACCTCTCTGTAGAGAAGCGCTCGGTGTATTCTACAGTCCCAGCCGACTGACCAAAATTACATTGTGATATATATATATATATATATATATATATATATATATATATATATATATATATATATATATATATATATATATATATATATATATAAGTATTATTTGGTCCAGTTAAACAAGAAAACTATTCAAATTAAACATTTAAATTTTCCTGGTAAAGAGCTCAATGTAACAGACATTACAGAGCAATAACTTCATTAAGTTCTTTTCTTAATGAACTATATATATATATATATATATATATATATATATATATATATATATATATATATATATATACATATATATAAATGTAAACAAAGGCTGCTGCTGCTGCTGTTTCTAAAAATAAAAATACCTTAAAATTCCCTTAGCCAACGTGGTCCGCTTGGTGGTCGAGTGGTCTGAAACTCAGTCTAACGTAAAGTTGGACGGATTTCGATCCCAGCTTCGAGCGTCCTGCGTGTCTAGCCACACGGAAGAGTTCTGATAGAACGAAACAGTCTGTCTGTGGATGACTATATATATATATATATATATATATATATATATATATATATATATATATATATCATAAAGTATTTATTCTATTACACGATACTGTCTGCGAACCAGGGTTTCTTGCATTCAGCAATCGTCAAACATGTAAATACTCTATCGTTGATACTGAGTACTATTTAACAATGAGTAAGTAAGAACAAAA
>CAUZXS010006327.1:0-85000 GCA_963585895.1 Sepioteuthis lessoniana
AGATAGATAGATAAAGCAACATAGAATCATGTTGGTATGGAGAAATTTGGCAGTAAATGCACGCATGTGTATTAACACATACATAAAGAGATTTTGCTGTAGATTAGCTTCCTGATTTTATAACTGAGAACTGAGACATTAGTTGCTAACTTAACACACTTGATGCTTTTTTAGTCAAAAAACTTTTGTTTCAAATCTAATCAATTTTTTTTTCAATTATCTTAAAATAATTATAATTTCATGATTTAAAAAAAAATCTTTTTCTTTCTTTTTTACCGTTATATCTTATGATCTAAAAATAACTATAGTAATCTGAGGGATATAAATAGCTTTCTCTGGCCCGAAGCAAAAGTACCAGTTAGCGATGTTGTGATCTTAGGCAGATAGCACAAATGCAACACTAATTTTACGGAGAAAGAGGAATCAATAATTAAATAATCCTGTCATTTTTTACCGGAATTATTCTGGTAGAAAAATTGTATTAAATTCTAATGTCAAGGATATTTCTGATCAATGTAAACTTGGATGTCTGTGATTTCTTTAAAGAATATATATATATATATATGTGTGTGTGTGTGTGTGTGTGTGTGTGTGTGTGTGTGTGTGTGTGTGTGTGTGTGTGTGTGACATGTTATTGAGTGTATGAGATCATGATATTTGTAATATTCTTAATACAAATAAACAATCACTTTGAGGTATTTACCGATACTCATTATATATATATATATATATATATATATATATATATATATATTACAGAGAGAAGAGAGAGTGAGGGAGAGAGAGAGAATGGCAGCTGTAGGTATCACACAATTTCACACATATTCATTTAATTTTTTTCTTATTTCTGTTGATTTGTAAATTAATCCCAACCATTTTTATATCCTATTCTGAAAATTCCCAGGCTTATTCTGAAACCGAATCAGCGAAATTCAACGATTCGGAACTTATTGAAAGAAAATCAATAAAAATATTCAAATCATCGATAATAAGGAAATGCATTATCGTACAAGATTTAACCACATATGCATATGTTCATAAAGTCCTATTACATCTAACATTCAAATTATATATGAAAGGTGTGTGCACACAATGTGATATATTCTGTATCTACATTCATCAAATCAGCCCACCTAAATAGAAGACAGGTGTGTAGGATTGGCAGAAAACTATTAATTAATGAGTAGGTGTATGTAGAAATATGATTTTTTTTATGTTAGTGCAGGAATGTTTTGGGATGGGTTTTCACTATTTACTGTTAATTTATCATTTTACTCATCCCTTCTTTTATATTTGCAGTCATACTTTCAACATTGTTCAAATATATATATTGTCATCCACAGAAAATCTGTTTCGTTATATCACAACTCTTCAGTATAGATAGACATGTCAGATGATGCAAGCTGAGATCGAAACTCGGCTGACATTAGATTTGAATTTTTACGTATAACTTTATATATATACGTTCTCGGCCACTGGAAGTACTTAATTCTTAAAAAGAGCTTTTTGCGTTTTAGCTTATGTGGTAGCCGGCAATTCCCCTCTGATGCGCTCAACCAACGGAGGGAGCATATATATATATATATATATATATATATATATATATATATATATATATATATATATATATATATATATACAAAATTTACACGCCCGTAACTTTTATGTTGCTCTATTTATAAAGAGTAAAATCCTTGGTCAGTGACATGATTTAGCATTTTTATTTAGATGTGTGATCGAACCATTAATATCATCGTGAATGGAATCGAAGGACCGATTTCAAATTTTGGATGAGATTAATGCTCCTAGAAAAGGCATGAATGCACTTCTATACACAGATTGGGAAACAGCAAACACTTGAAGAGCTTTTTCTTTGTAAATGAAACCCATTTCTGTTGTTCACTAATTGGCAAAATTAGAGATCTTGCCTTTCCGGTGATACTTTATAATCTAGTACACCCTGCCACATGTTACTTGGAGTGATAGTAACTGTCATCCCAGTAGTAATAGGAAAATACAGATAATAGACTAAATGTAATATCGTGACTTTCGATTTTAATATAACCATTAAGAGTTAAAACAATAACCCCATTTACCAACCCCTCCGCTCGGGCAGGATATGACACAAGGTCAATTTTTAAGCGGAGTTTAACAGGTTTGAATTCAGAGTTTTCCTCCTCCTAGACTAGTGGCCTCACCAAGGCTGAAGAAATCAGTCTGTCCTACTATTCACCCATTGCTGGAGGGAGAATAATTGGATTCATACCTTTCCCAAGGGTATTAGTGGTATGGGAAATGCAATCAGTCTCGTCCAGGATTTGAACTCGTGTCGCCGTGTCCATTTTCTACGACGATAACCATTACACCACGGGCACCTCCTTAAAACTATAATGATCTAATATTTTTTTTAGTCTGGCGTAATTTCTTTGTTTAATAGCATATAAAATTTCGCGGGTTATTCAATGCCAAAGCCATCTTGGAAGACCAATAGTAGTAAGAGCATTCATAAATTTACCGAGATTGTTATTTCGAAATTAATTGCAAGAGCGTGATTAAAGTTCGAACTCACTTACTACGATGTCGCAGTCCCGTACTTTAATCACAATGTCCTCTAATTTTTGCATCTAATTGAACGAATAAAGTAATCTCCGACTCAATTTGAAACTTGATAGTAACAGAGTGTAATCTGTATTCACACTCACTCTAATCATCATTATTATTTCCCAACTCTTAAATACTAATCATTGCACATTCTCCCTTATTTATTCATTTCGAATTATTTATGAAATAAATTCAGGGAAAAGGAATTTAATTGACACGGAGATTAGTATATTGAGCTCTGTATAAAAGATGGAAATATAGACTATTATTTCTTAGAAGCTACGGGGAATTTACTGAAATAAGATAAAAACGAAAACTAAATATACGGATTACAGTTGAACTAACAAAGTAATTAATAACAATAGGAAGTAAATAATCATTTGAAACAATAGTGAACTGAAAAAATTAAGCTATGTTGACTTATCTGTTATTTCTAACCTAATTTGTATTTATGCGTATAAACAACTACTTCATAATCATCAACGTCATTATCATTATTATCAGTAAATCCTGTCACTTCTCTCTCGCTGGATATTAGATCATATTTTCTATTTTTAATATAATATTCTCTTCGTGGACAAAAGTAAAAACACAAAATAGAAAAAAGAAAATCTTATGCGAGCATAAAGTGGCAAAACAATGTTTCACATTCAGAAATCATTAACAAAAGAAACAGCTTATATATTTTTGTTGCTCTGAGATATCATAACTTAATAGATTCAAGATTTTGCTCAAGAAACTATTATCTTTATATAATTATTCGATTGTGGTATATTCACGTTATCACCATGAAACACCAACTTTCCTCCTGTGCCCTATTTTACAACGTCTTTACAATCATACTTTTGTTGCATTGTTTGTTTGTTTTGTTTTGCTTTGTTGTCTTCTTTGTTTTTTGGTCATTGATATTAGCTCTTGGTATTAGAAGAAAAAACGAGTTGCAGTTATTTTTAGACAATATAAATGTCATGCATCTTTGCTAGAAGCATAATTTCCGGAGCATGACTAAGTTAGAATCATGATTGTAGTACATGTGGAGAAAGAAAATCTTGGTTATTACCTGAAGTACAATCATAGATATGATAAAGAAAAGGCTCAAAAATATCCCACCTAGTGTTTCCACTCATACGTGTCTACATTTCAAACAATAGTGATTGTATACATTTGTTAGTTGGCCTGAACCCGTAGAAATTAATAAGTGTACACAAATAATTTTATACATGTCAGTTTTATATATATATATATATATATATATATATATATATATATATATATATATATATGCGTGTGTGTGTCTGTGTATCTATCTATCTATCTCTCTCTCTCTCTCTCTCTCTGTGTTATGATGAAAATCTAAATCTAAAAGGGTCTTTAATCCATAAATTTTTAACGTATACTAGGTGTGAAAATGCAGAGAATATCACTATATATTTCGAGCATGAAATAAAATAATAATCGGGAAAAAAACTAAGGACTATATAAAAATAAATTATTTATGTTTTAATAGTTATGTGCATGTCTCAAAAACCTGATGTTCTAAGACCATTTTAAATACAGATTCAGTATCAGTATCACTGATCCTGTGAGATAATAAAACGTTGTTTTGTTATATAGTGAGTTTAATTTAAAATGTTGAAAATTCTTATTTATCGTCATTACAAAAATGTTGTTTTCTTTTCGGTTGCTGAATCAATATGATTGTAGACGATACACTTCTATGAAATTGAATTCTTAAATTGGACTTTAAGAGGTGCATGTTTACGGATTACAAAGATTTTATTGTCATGAATACTATAAGTTACATCTCTTTTCTTTTTTTTTTTTTTTTTTGGAATGACCGTTGAATAATTTAAAGTTTACGATTATTTCATCAATTAGGCAACTAAGCATAGGAATAAGTGATATCAATTCCGATATTTTAATCTCTATTCACAATCTGATTGGTGCCTTTAATTTTGTATCAATCGTTACTCTAGATTTCCTTTCTAAATAACTGACGGGTCCAGTATAATTGAACCATTTGATTTTTTTTGTAAACAAATGCGACGGAATGAGTGAGTGAGTGTGAAAGAGAGGGAGAGAGGGAGAGAGAGATGGAAAAAGTACTCGAGAATAGAAATCAAAATCATTCTTAACTTGCTATAAAGTGATAGTATGTGTGTTTGACTATTCGTTTTGAATGTAAATTAATCTACATTATGAAACTACGTGTAAAATCATATGAACAGATAAAATAAACATTCACATACAGTAATGCAGGAATGTATGCATGTGCACACTTATGTAAGAGACAAATATACATGTGAGCATATTTTAAGAATATTTCTCCAATATATGTTGAAGCTCATTTACCCTCTATATTCGTATATTGGTTCACATACCTGCACTCAAGTCACACACACACACACACACACACACACACACACACACACACACACACACACACACATATATATATATATATATATATATGTGTGTGTGTGTCTGTGTATGTGTGTGAAATAGATAGAGTGAGAGAGAGATAGAGAGAGAGAGAGTGAGAGAGAGGGGATGTGGAAAGGAGAGTAGAAACGAGAGTAGGAGGAGTTCAGCTTTTGAATTTATGAAGCGTATTTAGTTGATCACAACTTTTCAGCATCATGTTATCTCATCGATCTGCTGCAAATAAAAACCCAAGCTTATTTAGAAACCAAGGGAATTTATGTAAACGTATCGTCTAATGTAGATGACGGTGAGGATCCATTATTCATGTTTTAGTATTGAATATGAGAATGAACTTAAGGTTTTTCCACTGACAGTTCATTACAATCATGTCAAATCTTCATGACAACCAATTCATATATCTATCAATCTAATTCGTCTCGACGGATTCCTATTGCTTGACTCACTTCCAAGGCTATTAATTAATAACCTCAATCATATATGTCCTAAATTTATCTTTTACATATCAATCCACTTTGTAATAGTTTTTTTTTTTTCAATCTGTCAAAGAATCTGTCAACTTTAGTACAACATACATATAAAAATATCAAGAAATTATGTGGTAGCAATTCTGATGTTTTAATTTTACGTCTTTCCAGATCTAACCGATACTGCTGGTATAGCATTTTATTTTTTGAAAATAAATTAATACAATCAGAGCGACGGGGTCTGGAATTTCAGCATTTGGATCTATCATCAAATATCTGTAAAATATTAAAAAAATGTTTACCTGATATATTCATATCACCTATATTTGTAAAAACAAAATTGCTTTCGAAGTGTTCTTTTTTATATAATTTTAAAATAATGAATTTGTTATCACTTATAATATTCGGACTTTTATTGTTATACTCACATCGTCTTGGCTGATATGGTCTTCGGCCTTATTCAGGTGTTTCATGACAAACTCGGAGGTCCACACAGAATCTCAAACTAAACTTTTCATTTGAACTACAGGAGTATACTGTTCCAATTCTGTTAACCATGACCAAGTACAAGTGTTAAGTTATAGTAAGTACTCCTTGTTATTCTTACCTGCTGTGGCTGGGATTGAACCAGCAACCTCAAGATGATTTCATTCAGAAGTACTTTTCAACCAAACAGTTTATACACTGCATCATGTGTCCTTACCGAAATATTCTTAGTGATAACAATTATCAAGCTTCATCTCAGATATTTAGACAAATAATGTATATGTAACAAGAAATGGAAATGTTCATTTATTTACTGAAAAAGGTTGGTTGGTTGGTTGGATTTTACGGCATGCCAACCCATCAGGTTATTTTATGCCGAAAACGTTTTTATTTATTATTTTTATTTGGTATAATCTTTATGCGTATAGTTATTTGAACGCTATAAACAAATACCAACGACATCAAAATAAAACGATATACAGTCTTGAATTGTCTGCTGAAGTCAGCATTTGATTTTTTATATAATTAATTTGTAGGTCTATGAGCCTACAGCCTTGATAGAAGTCCAATTCTTTTCAGATATTCTATTATGTTTTTAGGATTTATTTTCTCAAATAATTCCTTCATACTATTAACTTTATAAAAAGATTTCCGGATGCGAGATATGTTAGTACATTCTATTAAAATATGCCTAAATGTGTAATGGTTTCTGCATGGACATTTAGGAGGAGCTTCTTCTTTTAGAATAAAGTCGTGTGTTAATCTAGTGTGGCCTATACGTAGTCGAGAAAGAATGGTTTCTTCTTTTCTAGCATTACTAGCTTCACGTTTTCTTTCTTTCAGAAGAGGCTCTATTTGGCGGAGCTTGTTTTGGGTATTTTCATCCCACAATTGTTGCCATCTTTCTGTGATTATTTGTTTGATTTTATGTTTCAAGTCTGTGTATGGTAGTTTGGAGGTTTTGTCAGGAGGTATGTTAACTGCAGCTTGAGCTAATGAATCAGCTTTATCATTTCCCTGGATTCCCATATAGCCTGGAATCCAGCAGAATATGATTTTTTTGCTCTGTCTTAGGGCGTGGAGTTTGTTTAATAGGTTGACGATTAGAGGGTTATCGAGTTTTTGGTTTTTTATAGAGTGTAGAACTGATATGGAGTCCGAGTAGATAATGAATTTCTTAGCTTTGTTATTTGAAATGATTTTAAGTGCCAAATTTATTGCACAGATTTCAGCTGTAAATATGGAAGCTTCTTTAGGAAGGGATTTTTTCATAGTTTTATTGTTTATAACTGCTCTGCACCCGGTTCCATAGTTGTCCTTGGAGCCATCTGTGTAGATGTGTAGATAATTAGGAAGCTTGTCTTGGATGTTATGGAGTTTTTCTTGGTATATTAAGGGATGTGTTTTCTTTTTTGAGAGTTTGTTTAAGTCTAGTATTACCTCTGACTTTTCAAGTAGCCAGGGAGGGGAATTAAGCTGCACTGTATTATGAATATTTTTAATAGAAATATTTGCATTTTCTAGAATGGGTTTCGTGCGGAGACCAAAGGTTTTTATGGCCTTTTCCTTTCCGTTAAATAGGGTTTGGTGTTTGGAGTTAAAAATGCAGTCATGAGCCGGATTGGTTGGTAGTGACTTAATTTTGCTGAAATATTGTAAACCTAACTCTGTGAATCTGAGTTTTAGAGGTGGTTCGTATGCTTCGGAGTAAAGGCTCTCCACTGGGGATGTGTGGAAAGAGTCTTAATCCTTCATGGTGAACAGTATTTAATGTTTTCAGATAGGACATTCTGGCTGCTCCATATACGTAGCAGCCATAGTTGATTTTTGAGCGGATTAATGTTCTATATAATTTTAGTAATGTTTGAAAATCTGCACCCCAGTCTGTATGGGCTATTATCCAGAGTAGTTTCAGTGTTTTATTACATTTATCTTTTATATATTGTATGTGGGAAATGAAAGAGAGTTTTCGGTCAAAAATAATACCGAGGAACTTGTATTGACTGAAGACCGGAATTTCCGAATCGTCCAACTTCAATGTTGGGTCGTTGTGCATTTTTCTCAACTGGCAAAAATGCACGCATTGCGTTTTTGTTTTGGAGATCTTAAATCCATTTATGGTTGCCCATTTATTAATCTTGTTGATGCTCTGTTGCAGTTGACGCTCTGCTGTCCGTATATATTTGGATTTCGATGTGATGCAGAAGTCATCTACATATAAATAGCTATCAACTCCGGGGTTTAGGTAATTGGTAATGCTATTAATTTTTATGTTGAAGAGGGTTACTGATAATATACTCCCCTGAGGGACCCCTTCTTCTTGCTGTTGAATATCAGACAATGTTGTTCCGATTCGAACTTGAAATTTCCTGTCTGTGAGAAAAGCTTTTATAAAGTTTGGGAGTCTACCTCTCAAACCCATATTATGCAGGTCTTTCATAATACCATATCTCCAAGTGGTTTCATACGCTTTCTCTAGATCAAAGAATACCGCGATGAGGTGTTGTCTTGGGATGTTTGCCTCTCTAATGGAGGTTTCCAACCTGACCACATGATCCATCGTAGATCTTTGACTTCTAAAGCCACATTGAGAGTTAGTATAAAGGTTGTTGGATTCAATGAACCAAACTAATCTTTTATTGACCATACGTTCCATGGTTTTGCAGAGACAGCTTGTTCGTGCTATTGGTCGATAATTAGACAGATAGAGGCTATTTTTCTCAAGTTTAGGTTTAGGGATTATGGTAGCTACTCTCCATGAGTCTGAAAATTTACTACTTTCCCAGATCTCATTTAGAGCAGCTAATAAGTAGTCAAGAGACCTTCGGGGTAATTGTTTGAGAAATTCATAGTGAATTTCGTCTGGGCCGACTGTTGTGTTGTGTGATTTTTGGATGGCTTCTTTTTGCTCTGCCAATGTGAAGCATCCGTTATAATTTTCAGCATTGTTACATTTAAAACTTAATTTTGGATTTTCTGTTTTATGTTTGTTATTGGAGGAGGAATTAGCTGAGAAGGTTTCAGCCAGTGCATCAGCAATGTCTTTTATATTTGTGACTTCTGATTTATTTTTAATAAGGTTTTCCAGAGGTGTAGTTTGTATTTTCCCCGAAATCTTTCGTATCATCTTCTAGTTTTGGTTGAGGAATTGAGTTTGTTGACATAATTTTGCCAACTGATTTTTTTTTGGTTTGTTTTATAATTTTCCGTGCTTTTGCTCGGAGCAGTTTGAAGGTGTTTAAGATACTCGTGGAGGGTTCTTTGTTGAATTTGCAAAGAGCCGCATTTCGTTGTTGAATTACTACCCTGCATTCATCATTAAACCAGGGTGTGTTGCGTTTATTTGTTGGTGAGGTTTTTGGAATAGTTTTAGTAGCTATTTCTATTAATGTTTCAGTGAAATGGTCAATCATGCATGTATCATTTGGGTTCTGGACAAGTTCTCTATCACATAAAGTTTTAAAATCAATCCAGTTGGCCTTATTAGTTTTCCAACGGGAAGGTCTGTTGTTGTCAAGACTAGGTTGAAGAATATCTATTATGAGAGGGAAATGGTCACTGCCAGAAAGATCGTTATGGACTTTCCATGTGTCGTCCATGTAGCTTGAAGGATCAGTTAGAGTGAGGTCAATAGCCAAGTAGGAGCCGGTAAATGAATTGAGATATGTTGGAGATTTATTATCTAATGTGCATAGATTGTTGCTATTAATTATATTTTCCAGATCCTTGCCCTTTTTGTTAGTTTGCAGGCATCCCCATACAGTATTGTGACTGTTAAAGTCACCTAAAAATATGTGGGGTTTCGGAATCTGTTCTATTGTTTAATTTAGATTCATTTATAGGATCATGTGATGGGTTGTAAATGGAGCAAATGTTTATTGATTTGTGTAGAGTTACTTTGACAGCAATCACCTGGAGATCACTGTCAATGCTGATTTGGTTCTGCGGCACATCTTTCCTGACAAGGATGGAGACACCCCCAGAAGCCCTGAGTCCATCCTTGTGTAGGTGATTGTAAGCCTGGGAGTTGTTGAGGTTTATCTGGTTATTTTCTTTAATAAATGTTTCTTGGAGGCATACTACTTTGGGATTGTATTTTTCCAGAAGTAGTTGGAGTTCTTCATAATTTGCTCTAATTCCTCGGCAGTTCCATTGTATGATTGAGTTAGGTATATTTGATTAGAATGTACTATGGAGGTTTTTTAAAGGTTTTCTTTTTGTTCTTTTCTTTTACAGGGGTAGCCTCTTCAGTTTCCATTTTCTCTAGTATTTGATACTTATTTTTAGTCTCTGTAGCGCTCGTTGGTTCTATTGCTTGTTCTGATATTTTTCCACTAGGAAGCGAACTGGCCTGAGCGAGGTTATTCCCCTTTGTTGAGTTCTCCCTAGCTTCCCTGTCTTTGTTCAATTCGAATGTTGGTGGGCGGATTGGAGATCTTTGATTCTTTTTAATATTATTTTGCATGGCCTTAGGAGATTCCGGCCTGTTTTGCTTCTTAATAGGAGTGTGCAATTTTGGAGAGGGTTGGTGAGATGCCGGTACCGTTGCCCCCTCATCCCTAGTATCCTCTCCTGTGAAGGTCTGTATATTAGTGGATATTTTTCCTTGCATAGTTGAAACTTTATAAGGTTTATTTCCAATCGAGGTTTTTATCTCATTAATAAAGCTTCCCCAATCACTCGGATCAAGCTGAATTAATTTTTTCACCATTTCCTCATATTTTATTTCATTTTTCCTCGTTGGACTGCTTGGGAGTAGGTATAGGTGTTAGACCCAACTACCCTTTTCCGTGCTTCATGGTAAGGAATATTATTCTTATATTTTACCGCGAGGATCTTTTTTTCTCTCCTCCAAATCACAATTCGTACATTTATAGGGAAATTCACATTCATTCTTGTGATGGCCGGGATCTCTTTGGCCATATTTACCGCACACTTCCCATCCTCTACATGAGTCCTTATGGTGTCCATATTTTTGAAACCTATAGCAACTCAATGGGTTAAGAACAAATTGCTCAACCTTCTCCATAGAGTAGCCAACCTTTATTTTTTCTGGGATTCTTGATGTATTGAATGTCATAATATAGGTGTTTGTTTCTATTGATTTACCCTCTTTTTTTAATAGAAACTCTTTTGACATCAATCACATCTTGTCTTTTTAACTCCTTTTTTATTTCTTCCAAAGTACATAATGACAGTTCTTTACTCCTCACCACCCCCTTACTTGTGTTCAGGGATTTGTGAGGGTACGTTTTGACTGCAATATTGTTGAACATTGTCATTTTTAACAGAAAGTCCACATGTTTTCTTTTTTCCACCTCAACGAGTAATGTATCATTTTAAATTTTTTTTACCGATTTTGGTGTTATATTACTCGATATGACTTTTTCGATTATGAATGGTGAGAGACTAGTTATTGGCGAGCTTTTCAATTCTATAGAAATGAATCTCGGGAAGGGAGATTCTACTTCATCTTCTGAATCAGTTTCTCACAAATTTCTTTTATTTTTTTTATTTGCACTAATTGCTTGGGGGTTTTGTGTGGAAAAATCCATATATTTATTGTTTCAGTTTCATTGACTATGCTCTCCACCCACCACAGAGCCCCATTCGGGGATACATCTAGGAGGAAACCCATTCGCATAGGAATACCAGGGCTACATAATCAGTATACTCATGCTGATGATGGACAATTTTATCATGTTCCTGGGTTTTGGTTCCCAAGATGGCTACTCACCCAGGGACAGAAAGTTTATTGGTCTTTCTTCAGCATGATTGACCCTACAGCCATCGCCCTCATTCAGATTTTAAAGTAATCTGATAGAGAGCTGACATGACCAGCCTATTGATCGGATCGGGCCCCTCCGACCTCCCGTGTAGCCCAAGTAAGGGCCACAGTGGAGTGTTGCAAGTCACGGACCGTTCAGCTACCAGGATCCCGTCCTCAAGCATCACAGGTCGCCACCCACGGCCTACAGGTAGCCCCATTTGGGGGGGGGGTCTTACCCCTCTACAGAGGTGAAGTCGGCGTATTCTACAGCCCCAGCTGACAGGGCGGTACTGAAAAGGGGAAAAAAACCTAATTCTTTTTCCTACATTCTACTTCAGGCTTAGATTTATTATGACAAAGCTTTTATGCCTTTAACCCAAACTTTAAGTCAGTCAAATTACTCAGTGCAGCGACAACAGGGCATACATTGCGTGTCACAGTGACTTCACAATTCAAAGTGTTATCATAAAAATATTTGTTTCTTTTTATTAGCAAATTCTATGAACGTTTCTGTATGAAATAATTAATGTACCCCATCATTCTAGAATTTAAGATATCAATGTTTACTTCACTCCGGATGAAATTTGCACCAAAAATACAGTATTTTTACTGCTAAATAGTAAGCAGTTCACACTATTAATATAGCAGATAGATAAGATGAGGATTGATCGACATTTGAACTGCATTGATTTTAAAATCCATTTAAAGCATTCTAACTTTCATACTCTTGATAAGCATTTGTAAATCATAATTTACCCTCAAAACTCCGACAGAAAACTCAAAATACAAAATTGAGAATGCAGGTGACATTCTATCGTCTCTGAACTAAAGGGAACTAACTGCAACCGCCTTAATTGACTCTCTGACGGATATTTTAATTTCAAAGCATAACATCTTAGCAGTACGTGATAATTGCATTACAGACCAGCACATATATAGATAAATTATTCCATTTAATTTTTGTGTGATATCAATTTTTGTTAAAACCAAATTCAAGAGGGAACTAAAATTATTAGCTTTTTTCAATTTTCTTATTTAGCAATACACATAAGCACGCTGAGGTTTGAAATTTTATTCTTTGATGTCTCTTATAACAGAATTTACTTATGGCGTAGAGATAATGTCATTTTCTGTAATCTTGTTGATGGGAATTGAGTTCAGCACAAATGTAAAAATGAATCTAGAAAATCATTAAAAACGTTATATAGTTGGAATTTAAATGCTTACAAGAATATAAATGGGACACAACATATAAGTATACTGAATTCTAAACATTATAAGATATGAAATATGATAGAGAGAAAGTGTGCAGTCAAAAGGTTTTGGGTAATGAGCAACGTTTACATTCACAGAACGTCATTCTAGAAATATATATTGTCATCCACAGACAGACTGTTTCGTTGTATTACAACCATTCAATGTGGGTAAACACATAGGACACTTCAAGCTAGGATCGAAACTCACACAATTTCACGTTAGGCTTAGTATTCTACCACTCAGGCAACAGGCGATATACGTCAGCTCGTGAATCACTATATATATATATATATATATATATATATATATATATATATATATATATATATATATATATATATATATATATATATATATATATATCATTAATGAAGCTATGCACATAAAAACATCCATTACACATTCGCGCGCGCATGTGTGTGTTTGTGAGAGTTGCAATTTGACCATGAGTTAAACTCATTCGAGAAAGCACTCTTTCTTTGTGTTGTGTCAAATTTGTAGTTTTCCTCGGCCGAATGAGTTTCAATTATTGACATATCAGATACGAATTTAATGGGAAATTACGTAATCTACACTTAACAACATGATGAAAGTATTCCGTTTGACAGATAAATGCCGCAAGATGTGGAGTACAGGTTCGATATATTTTAGTATCAAGATTATTTGTAATCAAACGGCTACAGATGCACATCATGTTTTACATAAGCCAAATGTTTTTACAATATTTTGTTTTTTCGTTTCATCTATACTTAATTATCTATTATGAATAAAATATATTATGATATTATACGCTTAGTTATAGATCACCCAACCAGGTCACACATTAGAATTATGAGAAATTATTTTATCAATATAAAACGATACATAATTTTATAGTTGTGCCTGATTACGTAGAAGTGGCATTTTATGTTGTTTTGTTCACCTCTTGTGCAAGCAACACCAGCAGACCAGGTTAGTAATTTCAATTCTCCTTGGGTGCTTAATATTTCCGGTTTGAGCCACAAATTAGATAAACGAAGTAAATAATATTTTACGCAAATAAAATACAGTAATAAACAATTTTTCAATATATATATATATATATATATATATATATATATATATATATATATATATATATTTGCGAGTGAGCAGGAGGGCAAAACAATTTTACCTAAGAGTGTTACAGTTAAAAATTATTTTGGCAGATATAAATATTCCGTCAAAGAAACTCTTAAATTGCGATTCCCTTTGGAGAGGGAGAGAGATATTTGAAGATATGAGTAAATACATTTATAAAAAAATTAGTAGTTTGGGGTGGTGAAATGTTTAGCAAGTTAGACTTGCAATCCTTCACGAGTGAGTTCAAGTACTACTGAGTACCCCATTCATTCAACCTTGAGCCACATCTAAGCAAAACGCTTTGTAAATTACTACTTATATAAGAATCAATTTTATTGATTACAATGATTATTAAAAAAAACTTTGCTTCAACCTATGGATGAATAATGATTTGTGAGATTGAATGTCAGACATAATCAGACGAACTTTTGATTGAAAAATGCATTGCTTAAATTAAGGATTTCGTGACGATGAATCAAGCGACCACTGAAAGAAAATAGCAACTGATACACTAATATACATTTCTTTAAATAATTTGAATTGACCTATATAAAATATCTAGCAAGAACACATGGCGCAGTGGACAAGGCGTTTGGTTAGAAAATACATCTGAGGGAAATTATTTTGAGGTGTCAGGTTCAATCCCTGCTACAAAAAAGAATAACATGGATTACTTAATAAGACTTAACACTTGTACCCGGTCATGGTTAACAAAATTGGAATAGTCAACTCCTGTAGTTCAAATAAAAGGTTCAGTTCGAGATTCTGTGTGACCTCCCGAGTTTCACATGAAAAAGCCGAAGAACAAACAGGCCAAAGATTTGTGAGTATGAAAATTAGATCTATAGAGAGAATATTCTACGTGATAGTAACCAAATAAAATGATTACAACACCCCATCTAAGACTTTAGACGAGCAAAAGAATGTGTGAAATACGATTGTCACCAGAATAGAAGGAACAACTGTGACATTGTAAGCGAATGGTACCAGGATGTGAATAGAAAAGTTATTTTTAAAAAAAGCAGCAGCAGGAAGAAAGACGAGTTAAAAGGTTCAAAATCTCGTACAGTAGACTGGAAATACCAAAATATAATTGATCTAAAATCATCCAAGGTTTGCCGGAGATACCAGACTTTAATCGGTTATCTGATTCTGGTGACCTCGGCAAATCGTATGGCTTTTAATAGTACAATATAATACAAAACATAATTGGTTTCATAATAAATGCTCACTTTTTACGCTTACTTCTTTCCCTTCCATTTCTGTCTAACCCAATAAACAGCTAATATATATATATATATATATATATATATATATATATATATATATATATATATATAGGATGCGGATGCAAAATATGGAATAATTTTTAAAGTATTTTCTTTTTAGTCGGATTAGTTCAGACTTTGAGGGAAAAAACAGGATATATCAAAATTTTATTATATTCTCTATTATTCAAGCACTGTTTCATTAAAATATGAGTGAGCAAGAAAAGAAATGACAAAGAATTTATGATTTGCTTAACGCCTAAACCAAGCCCAAAAATTTTTCAAATAATTGAATTTTCTTTATGGCCTCTGTCAGGCCTAGACATTAACCCCTTTGATTACACTATGTGGGAGGTTTTAGAAAACAAAGCAAATGGAAGTTTCCATCCAAACATTGGTTCACTTAAGACTGCTATCGAGGAAGTATGGAATAAAATGTCTGAAGAATTCATTTTCATTTCATACAAATAGTTTCGAAGGCGTATTGATACAATTACTGAAAAAATGGTGGCCATATTAAGTAAAGTCATTGTTTTGTGTCTATCTCTTTATTTTGTTGTTTATTCTTTTAAATGAAATTAATAATGTTTTATTATTATGCTAGAATATTCTTAGTTTTGCTTCCACATCCAATATATACATATATATATATATATATATATATATACCCAAGTCACTGACGACTGCTCTGTCGGTGATGGTAATAGATGGATTGCTAAAAAATATACAAAAAGTAACTGATCACAACTTTTAAAACCATCGCTAATTTAATCCCTCCGTTCATTTCCGAGACCGAGGAAATAAATTGAAATTGAAAACAGACCCTAGTAGGTTCCTCCTTCTTGTAGGAAGCAACTCTTCTCGTATTCTTAAAAAGGTTTATTTACTGTCTGTACACGCCAGCGCTTTTCTCTTAGTAGTCCGCCTCCCAAATAGAGGAGAATCGAGAAACGCATGTGGTAGGGGCTGGCCGGATGTTGCTGCTCACACGAAGCATAAATCGTTTTTCTATGCTTAGAGGTGAGAGAATTATGTTTATTGTACATTTATATTTAGAATTTTGTGCAATTATTTCTAAAATTATTTGATAAAAATTATCCATGATACCAATAATATGTAAGCAGTTTTATACTTTCAAGTATTTCTTTTAAAAACTAATAATAATATGGTTTCACGTAATTATTTCTATCTAATAATATTCATTTGCTTACACACAGTTGAATGGTTTCAAGTAGCTAATAATTATTCTAAGTAAGCAATTATAAGTAAAGTTAGCAACCTTAGTCGAGGGTGAACAGAAGGCTACCTTTTCAATTGCTACTACTCTGAGGTGTAGGGGAGGGCGCTGCTCCATACCCTGGATAGCTCCACTTTACTCTTGATCTTTACCTTATAGTACCGAGTGTTAAACAAGATGGCATCAAGTACCATTTTTTAGTTTTTGGTATGACTCGACCTGAGATTGAACCCCGGTCTCCTAGACCATTGGCGAAAACTTTACTTTTTAGGCCAGTGGCGCAATAATAGTGTCAAGTAATTATTCCTAATACAAATGGCCTGGCATCAAGGATTCCTACGAATAAGAAAAATTCCTATATAGATCTTTTTGGTCCATCGATAGGATCTTATCAGTTACTATCATTCAAGAGTAGAGAGAGAGCCTGTGAGTAATGACTAGAAATGGTCACTCGAAATTCCTAATATCTTCAGAACTGGGGCCTTACAATCCAGTGCAGTTTAATGTCATACCAAAAAACCCCTTTGTGCAGGGGATTTTGTTTCCGTATTATAAGCCTCACTGATATGACGTCTGAATCAGGAGTTCGGTTCGTCATTCTAAGATTACTGCTTACAAGGGACAAGAAGAAGTATTGAAGGCACAACAACTGAAACGAGGTGAAATATCAATGAAGATGCGTACAGTATTCTGACGAAATCTTGTCTATCATCCTACTTTCTTTGAGAAACCCTTAAGAATATTGATATGATTTCTTGAGATAATTAAATTTAATACAATTCTTCTTCTTGCCTACTGATAAAAACCTTCTCATAGATATGCATTTTCTATCTCCTAGCTGTTAATCTGAAAAAAAAATTCTATCAAAAAAAGCTTTCTTGAGCCGTGAAATTATCTATCTTTATTACTCTTTGAATTTCTTTTGAAGTAGCATCTTAAGTGATACCAAGATATTTTCGCTCAGGCTACTTTGACTTAGTGGTGAGCCTTTTGACCTGTAACACAGAGATATGATAGCTCAAAGGCGCTGTTGATGCCCTTCTTCATCAAAAAACCTGGGAGTGAAAACAGAAAAAAACGTGACCTTCTCCTAGCTATTGACTAAAGTCTTATTTATTGTTATCATTTCATAGCATTTCCCTAAAAAATTTGTAAACTTGCATTCACTGGCATATGGGTATATAGTGGTCCATGAACGAGGGACACGTTTCCCTTGAATTCGTTTACAGTAGACACGTAAGATGACAAGACTAGAAACGTAGATATTTCCCATCTTTAAATAATGTCTATTTCAAAATATTCTTGTCAATTAAGATTTTACACGATATTTTGAAAAAATTATATTTATTACTCCGATAAATCTACATAAATAAAAAAGTGATGAAGCCTTTTAATATATATTGGTAAAATTGGGGCGAATTTGACAGTCTAACCTTTATAACCCGCCAACGTTTGAAGAAAAGCTACTAAATTTACTTGTATGTACTAGATCGAGGAAGCACACTTAGCAGAACACTTATCTTCGCAGGAAATGGACTTGGTGATCCAACTTCAAATCCTTGATGAGTTTGTCTGCGTTTTACTTAGTACTAATACCTTTTGAAAAAGGCGTGAATCCATCCGCCCTTGCTTCTTTTATGGGTAAATAGTACGGCAGACAATTTTCTCTTGCCTTGGTGAGGTAATCAGTTTAGGAGAAGGAAAACTCTGGATTCAATATATATATATATATATATATATATATATGCACAAGTGTATAACAATAAGTTCCTGAGAATTTTCAAATGAAAATGTTCCAATATAATTGATTCACTTTCGCAAATATATATATATATATATATATGGAGAGAGAGACAGCGAGAGGAAGAGAGAGGAAAAGAGATAGAGTAATAAACAAAGATGTTATTAGAGAAATTAATGCACATCCTTTTTAGTATTCATGTATATTTTGTACAGTGTCACAACGCGAAATGATACATTTATTTTTCCTGCAACAAAAGTCTATCAATAATTCCTAAAGCTAGATTTCCCTAGAGAAATCTTATTTACCTAGATGTTTATTTATTTTTAAAAACCCCTCTCTAACTCTGTTCCTCACATACCTACCACACACTTGCACATACTTATACACGCACGCACGCCTGCACATACACGCACATAAAAACGGACACATATATACACCCCCCTATATATATATATATATATATATATAGTATTGTTCACGCACATACTTTATATATATTTTTCTTTCATCTCCCTTTGTTTGATGATGTCCTCTTCCAATCTTCCCAAATACTAGTGATTTTCCTTTTCTCCAAGTGTTCTCATTATTTCTTGATTTGGCAGTTATATTCTATCCGTTATTTCTTTTTCCACTTTTTATTTTGAGAATGGAACCTTTTTCTATACCAAATTTCATTACTATATCCCGATTGCATATTCTTATTGTTCGCATTAGACGGTCTTATGTCGCTCATGTATATAAGATGATTAATCTTTTCTTTTGATTTTGTGAATTTGTAGCCCCCAGTGCACTTCCTAAGTTTGTAAATAGAGGAAATCATTGCCTGCAAGATAGTAATGGTGAAAGTTCATCTCTCTGAAAGATCTCTCTCTGGATTCTGCTGACCTTGAAAATATACTGTTCCCCAGTGGAATCTTTTCTCTTCTCATCCGAAGACAGTCCACAGCATACAAGTGGGTAATAGATTTCTTCCCTTATCAGTGTGGTTAGGATTTTCCATATCAAATAAAGACAGTTTATTGTTCTATATTTGAATATGATTTGATGTGATTCCCACTTCGTCGTGTCTTTCAGGATCAGGATATTACGCCTTAGTAATCTATTCGAGTATTTTTTCCTCCTTCTAAGCATTTCAATAGTCAGTCTGTCGTGAATGGATGAGATTTTTTTTAATTAGAATCCATGCATGCCATCGTACTCTGGTTTTTTCCAGCTCGGTACTTTTTTCCGTGTTGCTATAAGTGATTTCGTTTCAGGTCATTCAACTCCTTTCCATTCTTTTTCCTTTTTATTCGAGTTTTCTTTTATGATCTTTATGTTCCCATATTTTACTTCAAAATTGTTTTGCTTCCTTTGCATCCAGTTGTTTTCCTCGCGCATTCTCCACCTACTTGTTGGTAGAATATTCTTTCGTTATTTTTAGGATGTCCTGCTTTCATTGTATTGCTTAACCCTGCCTCAGTTTTTTTTTTCGGGGGGGGGTTCTTGTTTCGCCAGTATCTTGATTTATCTGTTCAAGTTCTATTGTCAGACTTGTCTACTGTTTTGTTTTGATCTTTTTATTCCAATGTATCCCAGCTTGTTTTTCCTTCCTTCGAACTTTCGCTTCTATTCTTATGGTTTTTTATCTGTCATTTTAGCTTAATTTCCAATCTAGTTTTTGTTTTGCGATTCGGGTCCTTCAGTGGAATACCGATTCTATCAAACTCTAGCTTCGCACCGGCATAAATTTTCTCGTTTAATTTAATAATATTGCATGTTGAGATATTTATCAATAACGTGTTTACCTTTTGGGTTACTAACCTCAGAGCCTTGGTTTCAGGGGGATGATAATATAGTTTTCTTTTCAGTCATGATTTTCTTTATTAACTCTTTATTAACGCCCAGTCATTTGGGGCTGTAAAATACACCAACTGCTTTTCTGCAGAGGGGTTAGACCCACTCCTACGATTGTACGTGATTTGACATTAAACCATCTGGTAGCTAGGCTTCAGGTTTAGAGATTTAGGGAATGCGAGTACACCTTCTTTGCCATTACCCCCAGTTTTAATCTGACCATGAATGGTTGGTTGGTTAGTTAGTTAGTTAGATGTGTTTTGTGGCATATCAACCTTTGTAGATTATTTAATGCCAAATCCATTTTGTACTAAATAATCAGTTCTATTTCAAACAATTCAGTTTAGCATGAGTACATAGTTTAATCGTCAAAAACGTTTGTATTTCAAGCTACTCAGTTTAATCAAACAGTTCTAATTCAACCAGTTAAGTTTAGTATAAGTATAGATTCTGTTTACGCACAGTTAAATTTCAAAACAATTCTATATTAAACAATTTAGTTTAGCGTAAGTAGAGTTTCAATGTTAAAAACAGTTCCATTTCTAATCATTCAGTTTAGCATAAGTACGCATTTTAAATGAAAGCACACTGTTTATTTTTCAAAAACATTCGTATTTTAAGCTCTTCAGTTTAGTCAAACAGTTCTAATTCAAACAAATAAGTTTAGCATAAGTATACAATTTAGTACTATTTAATCTATAGATAGGGCCTACCAGATGCTACCATTCCGGGCTAGTCTGGACCTTGGAGCGATGGCAATGAATGGGGTACTCCACATTCCCCAATGCACCAGTATCACAAGAATCTCACCATCACATAATCAGAACACTTCTTGGCAAGTCTTACTCTTCTGCAGAGAAGCAATGGGTGTATTCTTCAGATCCAGACTGATAACACCTGATATTGTCTTATCGATGGAACAAATAGAACTGTTTGACTAATTAAAATGTGTGAAAAATTGACTTGTGTTACATTAAATGATTAGCAATAGAACTTTTTGATCATTTAATTGTGTATGAACAACTGACTGCTGTTTAACTGATTTGTTCGCGATACATAGCAATACTTGGAATCATGTAACTGTGTGCAAACGAATGAGTAATGTTGAACAGAAATATTTGTGTTAAATAGTAATTCTTGAAACTCATTTACAGTGTGGCTAAATTGAATTATTACATGGCAATACTTGGAACCATTTGACTGTGTGCTAATAAATGAAGAGTCTTAAATAGAATGATTAGCGTAAAATAGCAATACTTGAAACCACTTCACTATCTGAAAATAAATGATTAATACTGAATAGAATTATTTGTGTTAGTTAAATGGTTTTATGGGGTCCCAGGGTAAGATGTGTTGCCGTTTACTATCTGACTCTATTCTGGGTTCATTCTATTCTTATCCCACTTTTGTTTTGTCGGTTTAACCTCATAGATAAGAAGGCCTTAAAATAGTTATATATTTAAAAAATAGTAACAGATAGGAGACGACGACATTTTTATATTTTTCCTTTATTTCTGGGTTCAAAAACTATTCAGTGTGTGAGGAAATTCTACTTGAATACAACTGAAGTGGTTGAATCCCCCACTCAACGTGGAAAAATACGTTAGTCGTTTCTTGGGTATATACGTATCCTTATTCGGCATTTAAAGCTTTAACAACGTGTTCGGTATATAAAGCTTTAGCGAGGTGTTAGTCACTTTTGGAAGTTCGTCTAAGTCCAGTGTTTTTGTCGTGGGTTGGTAGTGAAAGAGACGACTACTACCAGAGAAAGGGTTAGCCGATGCGCCGTCTAAAGACAAACGCATGGAGTCCTTCACCAGTTAGCAAGGTGTTGTCACTCCGCAGGTCACTACCGAAAGAGAGTGAGATTCTTCCTTTTGTCGGGACGGTTCCTTTTCTTTGTGCATGCATCGCCCCTATTCCTATCAGAGGCCTCTGGGAGTTCCTGCATATTTTAATAATTATTTTACTTCAATTTATTTTTTTAAATGTATTTATTCCCTACAGTTTCAATTATTGCTATCAATATAGAAACAATAGTAATTCTAGTATGAAAAGAAATTAGTAGAAAATCATTTAAAAATGAAATTACTAGCAAACTTACAAATCATATATGCATATCTATTTGGACGTGTGCAAGCGAGTGACAGGTGTTGAATAGTTACAATTTCATAACAATATTTGAAGCCATTTAAATGTGTGCCAAAAATGAGCTCAGGCTCATTTGATAGTGTTATAGGCAAAGTGTGTTTACAAATCATATAGATTTAATATATATTTATCAAAAGGATTTAGCATTAAATAACCTACAATGGTTCATCTGCCATAAAAACCCAACCCATTTAACCATCTACATTTATTTCGTCTTCTTGCGGTAACATTCGCTTTATGATGTTAGTGTATTGGGCATTTCTCTGATCAGTATTTTGCCTTTAAATTCGCTTTGCCGGCTCTTCAGTTTTTCAGTATTTAGAGTTTCGATTCGGATCAGGGGATCTTCTTCATATCCTTCACAACTTATTTGTCCACATATTCCTAGTATCTCAATGTCAGAAAACCAAACTTTCTTCCAAATCAATCTAGCTTGGTCAGCACTATTTTTGTGTGCTAAACTGAATTGTTTCATATAGAACTGTTTTAACATTTAACTGTGTGCAAACAAAATCTCTACTTATACTAAACTGAAATGTTTGAATTAGAACTGTTTGACTAAACTGAATAGATTGAAATAGAAATATCTTTGAAGATTAAACTGTGTATTTATGCTAAACTAAATTGTTTAAAATAGAACTGATTATTTGTATAAAAATGAATTTGGGTTTTAATAACCTACAAAGGTTGATATGCCATCAACCCATTAAGCCAAATAACAAACTAGCATGGTCAGCAATTATTTGGCTTGTATTAAATGTTGTGGTTCCTGTCCAAATTTCTATTATTCTTTTTCTAAACTCTCTTTGAATAGGATTGTTCTTGAAATAATTGTGAGAAACATTTTTGTTGTCTTCTCTCGTCCATTTTTTTGTTGTCTTTTGAGTTGTTGTTCTGGTCTTTGATACAATAATAATAATAATAATAATTATTATTATTATTATTATTATTATTATTATTATTATTATTTTACTCATTTGAGAATTTTTCACACTGGCGTTTATCACTTGAGTTTGAGTGACAGCAAGTCTCTTTAAGTCTCCAGGACTCTTTTCAGCATTCTGGCCGATCTTTAAAATGCTGTAGTCTGATAGGTCTCCACTTCTCTTTTTATGTCGAAGTCTTCCAGTCCCTGTAGCAATCCTTTGTGGATTGTCCCAAATGCACCAACCACAATTGGTATAACCGTCACCATCATCTTTCATGTTGTTTTTTTTAGTTCTCTTGCAAGGACCAGATAATCATCTCTCTTATTTTAACTCTGTGATCCGTCAGGACAGCTAAGTCCACTACTCGGCAGGTTCTCTTATTTATTCATTTATTTATTTTATTTTATTTTATTTTAATTTATTTGATTTTATTTTGATTTTATTTCTATTTATTTATTTATTTTTTTGTTGACTCTCACTAGGTCTGGTCGTTTCGCCGAGATTAGGTGATCCGTTTGTATCTCAGAATCACAGAGTCTCATTCTCCAGGACGGATTCTGGGTGGTGCATATACCATTTGCTCGTGTGTTCAATTTTGATTTTTTGGCAGAATTCCCAATGGATTACCTTCCTCATCTTGTTGTGTCTAGTCTTATATTCTTTTTATTTACTGCATTCGCTTGTTATATGATTGATCATTTCATCACTGTCACAACATAACCTACATTCACTATTTTGTTGTGTCCTATCAATTTTGATTTAACTTAGTTGGTCCTTATGATGCTGTTTTGGGTTGCTATTAGAAGAAATTCAGTTTTTCTCTTAAAGTTTCCAAATCTTTGACATGGGAAGTATTCTAGAGTGATATTTCACTCGTTTGTCGCTTGAAATGTCCGTACAAATACTTTTCTTACAATTTTTTGTTTTCTAGTTATTCTTGTTCTATTAATCCTTGTTTTTAGTATTGGTTCTGCTCACAGTAACCAGTCTTTCTTTGCTCTTTTTAATGTAGTCTTTGAGTCGTCCTATCGATTTATCGACGCTATCCACAATACTGGTCGGTCCTCTTCCTTCTTCTTGTCTTGACACATAATCTGTCAATGACATCTCTCGTAAGTAAAGCCTTATGCGTATTATTATTATTATTATTATTATTATTATTATTATTATTGTTTTAAGGTGGTGGTGGAGTTTCATGCATTTGCAAGTTTAAACTAGATTTGTGTGATGGCATATCTCCTCATATAAGCAACACATTTTTTATACTCTGGGACCTCCATACTTCTACATATAAAAATATTTATAATCTTAATTCTAATGTTTTGACACTATTTCAAATGCAGTGGTAATTATGGCAACGACACTCACATTTTATATTTATTATTTTCCTTGGTTCTCGGGCGAGGTGCTAATATTTATCCAATTTTTCGCTTTCTTTGGTTTTCATTCAGAGGTAATTGATATTAGATCACATTTCTCTATAGAGTTTACTTTATTACTATTATTTTAAAAAATAACTGAAATGCATTAGCAAACTTTTCAAAAGAGAATGTAATTTAAAAAAATATATCGACTTAAAAGAGGAAACATTTTTTTTTAATTATTCACTTAGGAAGTTTTTTCGTTCACTTAGGAATTTATAATTTTTATTTCTATTCTAGAGGGTTTTTTTTTGCTTTTTGTTTTTTGTTGCTTTTTTTTTTTAGTTTTAAATCTATCTTGAAGGTAAGTATATGATGATCGATCAAAATGAATTTTGTATTTTATCATTTTTTCCTGTCATTTTATTTCAAATCTGACAAAAGGCATAATGGAAGAAGAAAAGAATCTGGAAATAATTATACCTATGACATAATGAAATCGCTTGTAGTAGGTAATTTACGCTTGGATTTCGTTTTATGAGCATCAATAGATCTAATAAAATAAAACGTTCTCACACTAAAAGCAAGATATTTCACTCCAGAAATGGACGATATCCAGTAGAAACCATTGCAGTGGCATACTACACTGATGATATTGCGCTTCTGTGAAATGCATCAACGAAAACTGATTTTCTGCTGGATTGCAGTAAAAGGCATTCGTCTATACCAGAACTCAGTTAAAACAGAGTTTATGTTTTCCCCAGCAAAATGGACCCATCTCCACATTCAATGGCAAAAGCCTCTGAAATTAATAGACAACAAGTTCACATTCCGCAGCGATATCGCATCCGCGAAAAGTGATATTAATATACACCTAGGAGAAACATGGACTTCTGTTGAATTGTCGTCGACTATTTAGTCATCTAATCTTTCTGATAAATCAAAAGAGAAATTCTTCCAAGCTGTAACCGTGTCATTACTAGTGTATGGATGCAGCTCTTAGACTCTAACAAAACCCTTGAAGAAAATGATGCAAACATTGCTGCACTGATAATAGCAAATTGAAATGACAAAGCAATAAACTAAAACGGTAGTTTTAGCACCTGGCTACTCCCGTACTTTAATTGAAAATAAGATAATGCAATCCCTAACCATCGACATGATACCCTAAAACTAAAAACAAAAGAGAAGTCGAATCACATTTCCCTTTGTAACAGCATTTAACAAGAGTGTCATTTTGAAAAAATCCTCAAAGCATCATCCAATTAAACAGCTGCTATACGGCTACTTACCTCCCTTCTCATGAACTATCTAAGTAAGACGAACAAGATTCTTGAGCGGCGTTCTTTAATAATCTCTTACATAAAGTCTTTTCAGTGTTATCCGACCGGATCTGTGTGGACATCGGATGCAGTCTTGAGGACCTATCAAAAGCGATAGCTAATAAGGATGGATAGAGAGAGAAAGAGTCGAGGGAATCTATGATATCAACGTGACTTGATGATGAATGATATCGTTAAAATAAGTTATTATAGTTTTATTAAATAATTAATCGTAGTTTTATTCTTTTCTCATGGGATTTTGATATTTCAGATTTTGATAACACAATCTTAGCAAACATAACATATGAAACCAACTGATACCAATAGGATATGCTGATAGATTCTAAAGCATTTAGAAATTTAGTTTTCATCAGTGTTTTTTAAAGATGTGGCAGCTGAAATTGAAATTTTAAATCTAAGAAATAATCTCTCATGGTAGGACACTTAAGCAAGCAGATATCCAGTCATTGTCATTGCGACAATTAAATTGCAAACTGACTTGACATTTGCTATATTTTCACGTTAGAGCTTTATAACGGTATTGTGCAGACAATAATCTAGTTATGAAGGATCATTTTTAGGCATCAAATTAATATAATACGGAATGTTTTAGAAAGGATATAATCTTTAGGATAAGGGAGTAGAACTTACACACGTGTCTATTTTCCGCGAGAATATGTGTCAAGCAATACTATACCCAGTGGAGAAGAAGTATTTAGTAGTAGAAATGATTCCATCGTGATCTTGCGTCATTCCACCATTAATTTCTTATGTTGTGCCAGCTATGTCATTTCCCATGCTCGAATGTATTTCACACAGAGAAAGTACAAACGTCTCAGATCTTTTGGTAATATTTCAATGTACACTATACAATAAGTCGATAATATTGCCTTTTGTTGATAACTTTTGTGCAATTGGGGTTTTATATATTCTAAAGTGTTTAACTTGTCCATCTTTAACCGTTTAAATCCCCGTTGATAAGTCAGAACGTTTAATTCGTTCACTCAGAAAGACAAATTTGTTAAATTGGATATTTTCAGAGCTACGGAATAGTTAAAAGAATCTAAATGCAATTTGTCAAAAATGACAATGACAAATATTTTCAAGCACACAGTGTGAATAATAATAATAATAATAATAATAATAATAATAATAATAATAATAATAAATCGCCACAAAATAGCAGATGTAGATTATTTGGTGAACGAGACGAAACGATCAATCACAAAATAAGCAGTAATTAAACAAAATGCAGCAAATTAGCGCAAAGACTAGACACAACTGGGTAGGAAAGGTTATCCACTGGGACCTGTTTAAGAAGTTTATATTTAACCATACGAACAAATGGTATATGTACAACCCAGAATCCGTCCTAGAAAATGAGACGCGCAAAATTCTTAGCGATTCTGAGATACAAATGGGTCGCCTAATCTCGGTCAGATAACCAGACCTAGTGATAGACACAAAAAAAAAAAAAAAAGAAAAAAAAAGAAGGAAATCAGAGAACCTGCTGAATAGTGTACTTTGCCATTCCGGCTAAACACAGGTAAAACGGAAGAAAGCAAAAAAAGCGACAAGTATCTAGACCTTGCTAGCGAACCGAAAAAACTATAGAACATGAATGTGACTATAGAACATGAATTGTAATAAGTGCATTCGGTATAGTCACCAATGGATTGGAACAGGGAGAGGAGAACTTGAAAAAAAGAGGACCATTGGTGACCATCCAAACTACAGCATTGTTGAGATCGGCCAGAATACTAAGAAGAGTTCTGGAGACTTGAGGAGAGTAGCTTTCACTGAGACTCGAGGGGAAACCATCCGCTAACGCTGGTGTGAAAACTGTCAAATGAATAAAATAATAAGTAGAAAAAACCAAGTGGGAAAAGTTATCCACGGGAAATTGTGCAAGGAATTGAAATTTTACAACTTCACTAAATATATATGCACAAGCTAGATTCCGTCCGGGGAAAATGAGACGCATAAAACTCTCAGGGATTTTAAGATACAGCAGATCTCCTCATCCAAGCATGAAGACCAGATCAAGTGATGATTAACAAAATAAGTTAACTTCTCATACAGTGGACTTTGCCATCTCAGCGGACCACAAAAAGAAAATAAAAGAAATCGAAAAGAGCGAAAATACTTAGACCTTAACAGAGAACTAAGAAAGTTGTGGAATATGATGGTGATACCAATTGTAATAGGCGTACTTGGAATGGTCCCCAAAAGCTTGGAAAGGAGGCTAGGAAAGGAGGCTAGGAAAGATGGAAACCAGAGCACCAAGTGAGACTGTTCAAACTACTGCATTGTTGAGATCGACAAGAATACTGAGCATGGTCCTGGATAGCTGTGTAGACCTGCTATCTCTCAAATCCCAGCAAAAGACCATCAGCTAAAGCTGGTGTGAAAAACACCCAAGAATAATAAGGGAGATAAGAATTTTAGGAGGTGTGACGCGTTTTTTCGAAAATCTGAAAAAACTTAAAACGTTTGAATTTTAATGTATAATTTTTCAAAAATGTAATGTATAAATTTAATGTAGTTTTTAATTTTAGTATTATTTTCAAATTTATTTCATAAGTATTTTAGATTATTAATATCATTATTCATTCATTAATTACAGTTTTATTTATTTATCTGTTTTTACTAGCATTTGGATTTGATCATTAATTCAGATTCATTGTGGTAAACATGGTTGAGTTGCGAACGTTTATTTCTGTTTATTCTGAATTTAAAATAATGTTATGTTATTATTAGAAATAGAGTTATTAAGTATATAATTCAATAAATGTTACTTGTAATTTATTTTTCGCTTTAATATCAATACTTGAGCTAAATAAACGGTTGTAATTTGATATAAAAACAATTAACATTCAATGTTGTTTTGATGGAGTTTTTTTTTTATTTAATGTAGAATTTTAATATAAGTTTTTAATTCTAACATTTCATTTAAATCTAATTTATAAACACAACAATTTTAGATTATTATTAGCGTTAATTATCGCTTCTTTAAGTTGCTTGTTTTTACTAATATCGTTATTCATACGGGAAAACCGTTTAAGATGAATGCTTTTGCTGTTCATGGATTTAGAGGAAGGGAATGAGAAAAATAATCAAAAAACGTCTTAACATTATTTTTTTTTTATCAATTTTTTTCGTTTTATTCTTTTTATCTAAATGCACGATCGGATAAATAAATAAATAAATGAAAATAATTCTTAATTAATTAATTTTTTTTAATTATTTGAAATTTAAAAATTGTATGTGTGTATGTGTGTGTGTGTTTCCATGCGCGCATGCGTAAATGAATATAAATTTCATTAATCAAAGCAAAACACCGCCTCTTCGAAAAGAAAATAATTTAACCTTCTAATACGTAACAGCAGTAGCAAAATATTTGTTTACATTTTTTGTCGATATATTTATTTATTTCTTGTTTTTGTACTTTTTTATCAGTTTGTTTTCTTATCTTTAGTAATGGGGAAAACAAAGAAGAAGAAAATTTAAAATACCATTTAATATTATTTAAGATTTGGTAATTGAGTTAAACTTATTTTTACTGTTCTTCCCCTCTCCTCACCTTCAAAATGGAATATAATTATGGTGGAGTCTGTTGGAATTCGTAATTTTTTTAAACTTTGAGATGTCATGCTGTACAAATCTGAATTCGAAACACATAATTCATTAACATAATTTATGGCATAACAATTTTCTCTTCGAGGATTATAAATAAATATAATGATAAAATATTTTTCTGTTGATGGTGTCAACAAAACAAAAGCACCAATTAGTAGGAAGATTAAATACACTAAAATATATATGAAAACCACTTTTATGACACATTCCACATCAGTCTTTCCGTGAATAAAAAAAAATTATGCGTCTCTAAATGATGAACCAGATTGGGATTGAAAAATCAGCAACTGGAACAAAATCCTCTACTTACTTCCGTAGTTATCAAAACCAGGATAATATCGAGATCTTCATTTTAACCAGAAAAAAATTTACAAGGAAAAGAACATTATAAAGAAATTTTATATGCGTACTTTTATGATATTAACAAACCACCTGGAAGAAATACAATTCAAGGCACTTACATCATATTGCGAGAAAGAATTAAATACACGGATACACATGGAAATTTCAATGGGAAAAGATATCTCATTAAAATCAATCAGAAAGCAGATGCTGAAATAGATACTATCATTAAAAATGTAGTTGCTGATATCGAATGAAAAAATAGTAGCACTTAAAAGTGCCAGATAATGCAAAAAAAACCCCAAGCGATTACCGATTGAATGAAAACTCCTGAAAAAGAAAATTAATACAACAAATTTGTGAATAATCAACCTCAAACACAAAACCCAGGCAACACAAAAATGAGGTTAAAATCGATGAAATGAATAAAATATAATCAGAGAACTCGCTAAGGTATCTAATACTAATGTGATAGATATTGCATCTCTTTAAAAAATAGAAATGACAAAAACAACTTAATGCAGATAAAGTTGGAAAATAATAACACAGAAGATCTTCTATAAAACTTTGAACAAAATTTTACACTTTAAAATGAAATAATATGTGTATCTGTTATAGTAACAAACCCAGTAAGCCTAATATATTAATGAAATAGCTTTCAGTAACCCAAATGGAAATTAAAACTACAAAAAAGAAATGGATGCATGTTGAGGAAAAATATCCATATTTGAAATGAATTAGGGTGTCAAAGTGAAAACTAGAAAAGCAAGAAAAATTATAAGAAAATATGCAATCACATCAATTAACAAGACTCCAAAAATTAAAAAAAAACAAAAGCAAAAGATCCATCAACAGGTCCAGCTTATCCGGAGATATGAAAAACAAACACAATTCTCTCGGTACATCGAAATATTTTAAGATGACTTAAAAAGATTTTATCAAGAAATCGGAAAAAGACAATATATGTAAAGGAAACCCTCACAATTGAAAAACTAAAATTATTTTGAAATAATATACCAAACTGTTGTGAGATCGAAATTTACCTGCATTATGAACTCTTCCAGCACTATATTACTAGCGTAGTAATATCCTAATACGGGGAGCATACGGTAGCAGTGGCAGCAGTAATACAAGAGTACTAGAAGTACGACTACCAATATTGGACACTATCCTTTGTAACTTGGGCACCTCGGGTGGTGTAATGGTTAGCAAGGTAGAATAGCAAACCTACACGAGTGAGTTCGATTCTCATTGGGTGCCTAATTCATGCGGCCTTGTGCTACATCTAAGCAAAAAGCTTAGTAAATTACCACTATCCTTTGTAACTTTTGTTAATATATCTTTCTTACCTCTAAACCGAGTTCTGTGTTTTCCTTTTGTGTACCGACTTTGGGTCCTCGTCAGTGGCGACGTACGGATTCGAGAAACGCACTCACGCCGAAAGACTTACCGGTCCCACATTACAAACCATAAATCATTTAATAAAAAAAAACAAGGAGGATTCAAAATATAAAAGATATTTATAAAAAAAACACACAAATGTATGAAGATATTATTATTATAAATATACTTAAACGCACATATGAATGGAAATCACCTGGAATATATTAAATAACTTATTCGTGGCTCAACCAGCTATCCTCCACACATCAGCCAACTATTAAAGAACCGGAAAAATGTATGACTGACTCAAAGAAAGAGTATTATAACTACTTCCAAAAAAAAAAAAGACGACAAATGCAAAAGAAAAAAAAATACTGAAAAATCACAGGTTTTCCACTACATATAAAAGTTAACATCGATTCTAAAGGAGAGAATAGTCAAATTCATAGAATGTAAAGATATATTCCCTTTTTAACAACAGGGATGCAAAATGAATCATGTGACCGTAAAGATTAGCTCTTCCTAAACATGATGATCAAAGAGAATTGCCGATGAAAACAGAAACAGCTTAGTATGGCTGTGATTTACTACAAAAACCCTTTTGAGATCGTACTCCATAAATGGATTCTAAAATTCCTAAACATTTCAAAGATATCTCCAGTTAAAATAACATTCCTAAAATACAATATGGAGTGCTAGCATACTAACCTCAGATTAATCCATGAACTGAAACGAATAATATGAACATTAACAATCGAATCTTCCAAAGAGACTCACTCTCTTCTCTTCTTTTTTTATAACCCAAATACCTCTCCCCATAGAACTTATTGACGGAAAACTATTACTAAGATATTAACCACCTATCATGTATGCACAATCTAAAGATATGACCATTTAAAAGAGCTAGGAAAAGATTTACTGACGACATAGGGATACAATCCGCTCTGAGCAACCATGCAAACGTCACATTTAATAAAGGCTCGCAAATAAAATCAAAAAACAACACTTTAGATATAAACCCGGAAATTATAGAATCATACATATAAAGTCTATATATATTCAAGGGGAAGTGAATGATATCAACCATATTATGAATAAGGAAAACAATTAGGAAATAATTCTATGGGGGAATAATTTACGAAAAACAAAACTGAATGCAAAAAATAATGTTAAAGCGACTAACGCCCGGGCAATAAAAGTAATGGTATACTGTTTTAATATAATAAAATGGACGTTAGCTGAAATGTAAAAAAGGTATATTTAAGTCATGAAACTAATAAACTATTACAGAATGTGCATCACCCAAGAAGAGAGATCTAAACATCTCCAGGTCAAGAGAGAAAATGTCGGAAGGGGATTAATCCAACAAGAATTGAGTTACAAAGCAACCACCAAAGGATTTTAAGAAATACTTAGACACTACGACATAGTGGATGCTACAGCAAGTAGACATACACGAGAAGCAAAATAAGATATTCTGTTTGTAAAGAAAGTAATAAATTTACGAATCAAGTTGACATCACATCGATGAAAATAGACTTAAAAGACAAATTAATACAGACAGTAAAACACATAAAGAAAGAATCAAAAGCACAAAGACTAAATCAATGAAAAACCACCTGGGAACGAAACACCCAACATAAATGATGCGCACAAAGAATTAGAAATGATGATATATAGATATAGTAAAGACTAATCGATAGATGAAAAGTACAGAACTGAAATTGGAGACACAGAGATTAATAATGGCAACAAAGGACCAGAGCCAACCAACTAGAAACTATCGGGCAAATATCATAAAAACAGATCAAAACCGATAAAATCCAATATGTAGATTGTGCGAACAAAAAAACAAAATCAATTGCCTACTCAGTGCCTGGTTGCCCAATCCTAACACAAATAGAATATAAAGAAAGGGATGATAAAATAGGACATTATATTGAATGGAAACTATATAAATACTAAGAAATATTTGATTGTGAAAAATTGTATAAACCCCAACGAGAAACAATATCAGAAGCAAAGAGAGATACTATACTCTGATAGAAAAATAAAGAGCAATTTGCTTCATATAGTAAATGATATATCAGTGCCAACAAACAAAAAGATATCAAAGAATATAATGAAATAAGTAAATACAAAGAAACTGAAATTGAGATAGTGTGTAATTCAATACTATCACTGAGCCAGTAGTAGTGGGAGCCCTAGGTATGATCAAGAAAAGGACATATGAATATATTAACAAGATATATGACAGTTATACGAAATACAAAAAATTGTATTTGGTTGAACTGCTCATCACCTTAGAAAAGTACTACCAATGTGAATGAAAAATAACCCCCCAAAAGAAGCAGCAAAAAATATAAATACATAAAATAGACATATTCATTACCATCCCTCATCGTTGGTCTTGGGTAAAGAACCAATGAAGTATAGCATAAAATTTCAAATTATTAACAACAACAACATCAACAACAATAATAATAATAATAATAATAATAATAATAATAATAATAATAATAATAATAAACTGGTGTTGCAGATGGGGTATAGATATTAGGCCATCGGGATTTAATTTTTGGATATCTCTGAACTAGAATTACTTTTTATCAAACAGGGTTGGGAATAAAGTCGCCGCTAACAGTTGTCCAAGTACAATAAGTTCTTATAAAAGTAGAAAAAGAACACCAACTAGAATAATACAAATTATTAGGCTTTTCACAGACATGCAAAACAACAAAATTAAACACGCAAAAAACAAACAACAATAAAAGAATGTAGAGGTTTATCTATATACATACGTTTTATGTGAAACAATGGATTATGAATAGTAAGTTTACTATGAAATATTTTACGGGCAGAAATAAAAGGTTTTCTTTTTGGTATCCTTTTTATAAGAAATTAATTTAGAAATATTTTAGATGTGTTTGCTTTAGTGAATTTTTTTTTTACCCGCAAAGTCCTGTAGTGGTTAATAATCTTGTGGATTTATATTTCAATGGTTCAAGGCTATTTTCCGTCAAAGGTCCTTCGTTGCTTGCTTATAGTTTCTTCCAAATTTACATGTCCAGAGTCTTAAATTCAACTAAGTTTTCTTTTATGAAAGGGGAATATCAAAGCTAGTAACAGGAAGTGACAAGGGGTCATAAATCATATTCCTTCAAGACAATTTGTTTAGCACTAAGGGTGTTCTTTGGACTTACTGGTACTAATTTTGTTACATTCACTATCATATATTTAATGGTATTAAAAATAGTGGCTTTTTAGAGAATAATTGGAAGCATGTCTCTTTGTTCAAACTTTATTATTATTATTATTATTATTATTATTATTATTGTTGTTGTTGTTGTTGTTGTTGTTGTTGTTGTGGTTGTTGTTGTTGTTGTTGTTGTTGTTGTTCAATGTATTTATTTCAAAACATTTCAGATTTGGGGTCCTAAACGGATACAAAAGCAATACAAGGGGAGGTATGACATGGTTGGAAATGTGGTTTGTACAAGTGATTAAAATTTGACCATACTAATAAATTTGATCACGTTAACAAACTTGAATCTGTCCATGAAAATGAGCAACCTAGTCAACTAGGACTGAAGAACACGCCAATTTAATCTCTGCAGAGGGTTAAGACCTACCACCCTGAAGAATAATTAGGCATGACACTAAACAATCAGATAATGAAGCTCTAGTCTTGGAACTAAGGGAACATGGAGCACCCCTTCAATGACATTATCCACCGGTACACTTTGACCTACAGGTTAAATAGAACTATCAGTGTTAGATTGCAGTTATTAGGAACAATTTAACTGTGCGCAAACCAATGATCTCTGGCTTGTTTAAAGGATATCTACAAATTAATCGTTTACAAATCAGGATTTGGCAGTAAATGATATACAAGGGTTGATAAGCCGTAACTCAAAGTCCAGTGAAAAATCATCAGTTTAAACTCAGGTGAAAAAAAGGAGAATATGCAAATTCATCGACTTTGCTGTTCCGGCTGACCACAGAATAAAACTGAAAGAATTTGAAAAGAAGCACAAGTACCTCGACCTTGCTAGGGAATTGAAAAAACTATGGAATATGAATGTGAAAATTATACCAATTGTAATTGGTGCGTTTGGAACAGTAACTAAAGGATTACTAAATGAACTGGAGGACTTAGAGGTTGGCGGACGAGTGGAGACCATCCAAACTACCACATTATTGAGAACGGCCAGAATACTGAGAAAAGTCCTGGAGACTTGAGGAGACATGCGGTCACTCAATACCCAGTGAAAGACCATCAGCTAACGCTGATGCGAAAAACTCTAATGAGTTAATAATAATAATAATAATAATTATTATTATTATTATTATTATTATTATTATTATTATTATTATGCGAGAGTTTCTTCATGCTATTTTTAACTGATAGTTTTCAACTGGATTCTGAGTGACCGTAATTTTTCTCCAGTTATTAGTAATCTTAGAATTCTATCCAGTTTTGATAATGTTGTGGTCTGTATCGAGACAATTCTTCTGATTTCTAATTCTTCCTGTCTCTTTTCCAACCCTTGGGGACTGTTCCGAGTGCACCAACTATTATTGGTGTCACTGGCACCTTCATGTTTCTCTATATTTTCAGCCTTCAAGCAAGATTCCCCCCCATCGATTTTTCTTTTCGCTTTCTTTTATTTTCAGTTTGTGATTCACAGGAACAGCAAAACCACCAGCAGACAAGTTTTTTGTTGTTGAGTAACACAAGGTCTGGCCCTCTGTTTGGAACTAGTTGGTCCATTTGTCTCTCAAAATCCCCCTAGAATTTAAGAGTCCCACTTTCTTAGACAGACTCCAGTTTGTACACCAAAAGGTTACTCTTTTGAGGTTTCACTTTCTTGCACAAATCGAGGTTTTCTTGAGTGCAATTTCTTCAAATCTGCCTCTTAAAACAGGCATACAACTGTTTTTCCTCGCATTTTTGTTTTCTAAATTTTTTGGTGGGGTCACAGTATGATTCTGATCATTTTGCTGTTACTGGCTGCGGTAATTTGTCTTTCTTTGCTTATTTTAGTTTATTAGTCGAGTCTTTGAATTGGTGCATTACGTAATCGTCAATGCTAGTAAGTCCCCTTCCTCTTTTATTTTTCTTGAATCATATTATCAGTCTATGTTATGTCTCGGATGTGAGACCTTGTGTAGCGTTATCAATTTCCTTCTACTTTGGTTTATCTGCCTGAGTTTCTTCACTATCAATTTCAAGAATGGTCCAAAGGTGCTGTCCAGATGTTTTCTGAAATTTCTCCAACAAAGCTTGATATTTAGAAAAGTTCTTGTTCTTCTCAGGCACAATTGTCTTACTTTTTCTTTAAATTGTATTTCTTTCATGGTGCTGCTTCTAATATCCTCAAGGACTTGTGATTTCTTTCTCCAAGTATTCTGACGCTTTCCTGATTTTATAGTTCTATTGATTCTATTGTTTTTCTTTTCCTACTTTCATTATCAGCACGTTTTCAATGCCAAATTCCATTAGTATATCCTGGCAGCATAATCATAATGTTCCTATCAGGGTTTCTTATTCCTTAGTCTTTATGGCAAATATCTTCATATCATATATATATATATACATAAAGTAGTTTATTATTATTAGAAGTAGTTTTAGTTATGATGATAGTGGTGGTATTTTTATTTTTATTAACATAAAAGTCGAAGCTAAAATTACATGCTAAAGTTAACTGTGAATGCATGATAATAAGAATGTATCAATTGTTTTTGTTAATTTTCCTTTTTTATTTCTTTTTTTTTTCTTTGAGCAAGCCCTGAAAAAACTTCTAAATGTAAACTCTGCCGTAATGGAATCAAATGCATAATAGCCTTAAGTTTGTATGTTTTATCTTTTGCTTAAGTCGACGTAAAAATAGTGAAAATGTTTTTTGTAAGTAAAGCTAATTGGAAGGGTTAGCCTGAACGACCGGTTCACAGAGACTGAAAAGACTAGGTTGAAATCCGTATATTTTCAAGCAGAAATAATGCTGGAATAGTTAAAAGCTGCTTTCAGTATATCGATTGCACAAATTCCTCTTCTAGTGAGGCTGATCAGAACTTGTAAAAATGCCGAATGCATTTTTGTTTTTATTGCAATTTTCTACTACCGTTGTCCTTTTTAGTCCTTGTCGTGAGAGAAAACTTAATTTCCTGCAAAGAATTTTATATATTCAAATATCTCTTTTACATATTACACTTAAGTCAGTCGAAAAGATTTCTGACATCTAGTTTTCATCATACTCTCCTTCAGTTGTGATTCTGTTCGCTCAGTATTGAAGAGATTCAATATCTCTCTAAGTTGATTTGTTCGAAGTAGTTCAGCCTCTTGATAGCAAAAATTAAATAAAACCAATGTCAGTGAGCACCCCAGATAACACAAAATATAATGAAGGTGATCATGAAACTCTACTGGGAAGACATTCTTGTGCGAAAATACTATTCGATGTGACGTTTGCTAACAACTTCAGGTCTTCAGTTTTGAATCATATGTGGGATTGTTTGCAATACAATTTTGGAATTATCCAGTTTCCACGATTCCTTTGCTTTGGAAAAACATTCAATAGCATATTGAAAGGATTTTGCGTACACATATCAAGGAACTATTCACTTGCAAATTTCTATCAACTAAATGCATTTGTGCACTACGATTAGGGTTAGTATTATAGGAACAGTTAATATGTATGAAACTGAATGTAAGAATTCTCTAGTTTTCAATACAATAATGAAAAAAATGTATTTTCTTGCTAACAGATTGCATAACGCGTCTATAAAAAAATGCTTATTTTTTCAGCAAAATGCTTATTTTTTCAATATGCCAGCGAATATCAATAGATAATGACAAAAATGTTGTAGAAGAAAAGATCCCAGATACTTTGCTATGGTATTGGACTTTTTTTTTCCAAAAGCTAATACAGATATTATTAACTTTACTAAACTTTCTTCAAAATTGTCTGGGTTTTCTATTTAGAAGGAAACTATGAATTTGTTTAGTCATCACTTTCCAAGGAACTTGCGGTGATTTGCTGGCTCAGTATCCTCTTCTTGAAATAGGAAATGAGAATTGATATTAACAAGGATAGGATTCTAATTGCTCACACACTCATACACATGCATGTACCTCTCTTGTTTCATTCTTCGGTGTTATATCTTTCAAAAGTTTTACAAATTATGTTGCTATTTTATTGCAAATCTCATTTAATACTTTATAAATTTTAATCATATCACTGCGCTTACTCCAAAATCTTAAGGATGGTAAATCCAATACGTTTAGCCAATCAGAATAGGATATCCTTGTTTACTGGCCCAACGCAGCACTTTTACAGTCGTATCTATATATTTTTCTCCAAAGAATTCCTCATAAAACTATCTAATTACCTGTGAGAGCTTCTTAATATATTGAGCAAAGGAACTAAAGTCTCTTTGTTTAGACATTTAAAAGATTGTAGGAGCTCTTCTTAAAATTGCTTTATTCACTTGTTCCTGAAGCTTGAATTACAATTCATCCTCGAATACATTATTACTCCGTTTGCCAACCAATTGTAACAGTCTCTAGACTTATTTAGCGTATTTACTATCATTAACAAATTTCTTCATATGCATATATTTGAATTTGTCTTGATAGAATTTAAGTAGACGCTTTAAATATAACTATATTCGGATGTGTTAGACAAGTTTAGTCTTTTTTGTATACTTATCCTTACCGATGATTTAAGTATACTTCACACGGCCCTGACCTTTCTTTGATATCTATAAATATCCGTTTACTCGGTTTGCTCAAAAATGACCACTTTGATCGTTAAGGAATTCCCTATTTATTTTCTGGAATTGTGAGCCTCGATATATTCCTATATCAGTTAGTGTTTTTCTTTGCATTTAGTGATGAGGGATTTTTCAGTTGCTTCTGTATTGTTTAATGATTTCACTTAGTTTCCCACTTTGTTATGTTTAATTTTATGCGTGGATCTTTACTTTCAATCAAATTTCTTCATAATACATTCTTTCCTTTGATCTTCCTCGGTTTCTATTCATTTATTGGAAATTGACTTTTCCCTTTTCATAGAGATTTATAATCTATGCTTAGGAGAAATCTTATTTCAAATTCCATTAATTTTCCATTAAACTTTACTCAGTTTTTGGCTATTTTCTCCTTTATGGTTTAAAATGCAATCCAGTTTATTTCCAATATTTTTGTTGAAGTCAGAATAATTTCCCTTGTTGAAGCAAAATGTACTTATGCCTTTTGATTTCGGTGTAACAGTTATATTGAAAAGGTTATACATAGCAATTGCTTTTCCATAAATATTTTAGATCGCTTTTCTGTTTTGTGGTTTTTTGTTTGTTTTTTTCATTTGACTAAAATTTGGTCGTCATTCTTTTCTTCTCTATCTATTTGGTAATGTTGCATTTTACTACAAGTAATTGCTTGAACACATCGAAGGAAGTTTCATTCAAATGACGCTGAATTTCCAATACACGCACATACACACACATACACACATATATTATGTAGTTTCCTGTATCAATATATAAAGAGTGTTCGTTATCGGTGAGAAAGCGTATGTAGATCTAAGTTAGGAATTGTAGACAGTCGCCAAGCGTTGTTAAGTCTGTCACTGCCATTGTAACTCAGATTTACGAATGCCCTATCACCGATACTGAGCACCATTCATAGATAAAATAGCAAACTGAATTAAAATATATAAACATAAAGAAAATAGCGTGGAAGTTATCAGCGAAGAAAACAGATAAAATTCTAGCTGAAGCTGTTTCACTTCAATTCACATAAATTGCTGCAAGAAAAACACGAATCAACTAATCCGTGTAGCATGTATTGTGATCAATGTCTTCAAAGGATATAAATATATGAGCTTCTGGTAGTTTTTATGTACTCGTAACAAATAATGGGTCATTCCCGTAGTGTAATGGTTAGCAAGAGAAATTAACAAAGCGTTACTAACGAGTTGGAATATAACTGGGTACCCCATAAATCAAGTTTGGTACTGCAGCTAAGCTTAGTCTCACCGATAGTATATTCTATATCGTTCCAACCTATGGAGTTATTCCATTATCGTTACACACACACACACACACACACACACATACATACATACATACATATATATATATATATATATATATATATATATATATATATATATATATGTGTGTGTGTGTGTGTAAGTGTATATGTGATATTTGCTTAAAGTAAAAACAGAAAATATTCTTGAGAGTCAAACTAGAAAATGCCACAAGAATCTTTTAAGTTTTCATTGTAAAACTTTAGAAACATTTTTTTCCTTAAAAGTAGCATAGACTAAGAATAAAGGAAAAAATCAAAGCAATAACCAGTAAAAAGAAACTGGCAGCATTAAAGCATCTTTTATTGCATTAGATGCAACTCAGACAAAAGACATATAAGAAAACCATTGTTTTCATGAAAAAAGAAACTTTCTGAATTGCTCTCAAGTATATTGTCAAACAATGGAATTGGTTCTTTTCATATTTCGAATTGGTTTTTTTTTTGTTCTTTTTGGAGGCACAATTCTCCTTAGGTTTTATAAATTTTCGTAGATGAGCACTGTGAATGCAAAATGTTAGTGTTAATATGGATGCGATATTTATGAAAATGGCGTATTAATTGTTTTTTATTATATTAAGAAAAGTTCCTCTAACAAAAGAACAATTATAGTGAATAGAACTATTATTAAACAAATAAATCAAGAAATGTAGTATATTTTTGCATGAAAGTTGCTTAAAACCTTAATGTTACAGTGATATATAAAATTTTCATATTTTCAAAATAGATACCCAACAAAGAAACCAGACGAAGCTGTTACATGAGAAAACAACTTCTTACCTGTGTCAGGACAGATAATGGCGTTATTTGGATCACTAAACATTTTAATTATGTCAACCTTCCTCGCAGTCAATAGTTTATAAAAAATTACGAACAGCATTACAAAATACTGATAACAAAACACACTATCTTGTCTAAATTTAATTGCTAAAAATGCAAACTGAATATTTTCGTTAGGAAAACAACAACAAAATATGAAAAAACAATAACCGAAAAGTTTCTAATAGGTTCCCCTATATATATATATATATATATATATATATATATATATATATATATATAAGACATTTGTTTAGATGGTATAGAAGACTTTTGTGTAAATATTTTTATTTTGATACGTTCAAGTCACCGTATGCATGTTATAATATCCGGCTTGAATTGGCTAATAAGTTTTCTTATGTTAATTTGTTGGCAAGTACTTTCAGACCAATCATAGGTCATCTTTCGGGTTAGGGTATTTATTGCAAAAGCAATACCAACTCTGCAAGTACAATACAACTTTGTAAGAGTTAAAGATCCTATTTATACTGGTGTAATGTTGTTGCGCATTTTTTTTTTATATTTAGTTCTATAAATGTCAACTGTGGCAAGAGACATGCGAGTATATTAGCTCTGAAGATGGCCTTTGATGGAAATAAAAGTACTCGAGAACAAATTAACAACGGAAAATTTATTAGCCCATTACGCCCGGATATTATAACATCCCTACGATGACTTGAACGAATCAAAATAATTATATGTAGACCCAAGGCGTCTATACAATTTAACCAAAAATGTAATAATGAAGAAATGCTTCCCAACCACACACACACACACACACACACACACACACACACATACACACACACACACATATATATATATATATATATATATATATATATATATATATATACTGAAATAAACAGTTTGTTACAGAAATGCATTTTCTTAAATAAGTTTCTTAAATATTCGATTACCTCCTCGTGTCTATAAGTCACATGTATTTTTATAAAAAAATACAATCATCTGATTACACAAGTATCTGTATATGTGTGAGTGTGTGAGTGTGTTTTGTACGCATGTGTCTGCATATGCATGTGTACGTAATCTCTCAACAGTAAACTCATTGCCGTCAATTAATGTCATCGCAACGCCACAATTTTACATATGTATGAGCACACACACACACACACACACACGCACACACACACACACACACACACACACACACACACACACACACACAGACACACACACACACACACACACTTACGTGCAAGTAAACAAAAAAGTCACAACCATTTTATTACATGCATGATACATTTAAAGGAAGACATTAAAAAAGCAAAAGTTACGAATATTCCATATTCAGCTCTAACTGAAGTCAAAAGTGACTCCCAGGGTGAATCGAACTTAGTAACAATGTTCTGCTAATCTGCTTAGCTAACCATTACATCATATGACGTGCCAATACGTCTTGCATTTAATCTCAGCCTAAATCAATATATTTGTTTCTGAACTTATTTTAAGAGGAAGAAAAAGATAGTTTGAAAAATCAGATTGACATGTCTCGCAAGTACTCTAGCTTCATCATTTTTCACAAGCTGTTGGATTTTATCCGATATTACTCAATTTATTTTACCTAAATTATGAATTTGGTTTATGTATTATTCTATCATCCAAATAGCTTAACAAAATTATTCAATTACGTAGAAAAATAATCAAAGAAAATACTTAAAGTCCGCGACCGTTATCATTCTGTAATTTTATTATATTTATCAGTTCACATTCATACTAAAACAATTTTATTTCTAAAATATTTCTAAAAGAAATGAATACGCACAGATACGTACGTTCAAATATACATACACACTCACGCACACACATATCTTACTCTCTCTCTCTCTTCTCTCTTTCTCCCTCCCTCCCTCCCTCGATATATATATATATATATATATATATATATATATATATATATATATATATATATATATATATATACTGTATTCTATATTTTATAGAATACTTTATGCACGTCGTTATGTCCTAAGAATAGCAGAAAATCAATTCACTAAGCTTTTAATATGATTAAATTTTCTAATAATATTTTATATTCTTTAAAGTTTTATCTATGTTTACATATTTAGTACCAATATTTTGATATTAAAATATTTTGTTATTAAAATGAGACAGTTACACACACACACACACACACACGCACACACACACACACACACACATATATATATATATATATATATATATATATATATATATATTCCATAGGAACAACAATCTAATTTCATATAATTAGCCTTTCTTGGAAGTGACGTCCTCAAATCAAAAGATGTAATAAAATAGACCTTGTTTGCTATCATAAGTTTTCATATGACTAATAAAATTGGCTTTGAACAAACAGTTCTTACTGCAGATGTTACAAAAACGTTCAGACTGAAAAGTGTCCTGAACCGAGGTAAAGTTCTCTTACTAAATTGCCCGTTTCAAGATGCATTTTTTGATTCTCCAAACTGAAACAAACACACACACACACACACACACACACACACACACACACACATATATATATATATATATATATATATATATATATATATATATACACGTACATATATATATGTATATGCATCTGTATATATATATATATATATATTTCTGACTAACCATATATATATATATATATATATATATATATATATATATCATATAAAAGAAAATCTTTTAAAAATTACTCTTATTTTTGTAATAATATTTATTTCAGCAGACCTTAAATTTTTTGAATATTAAACCTGCATCTTTTTTTTGTCTGAAGATGCTTGCCTAAGATTTCAAAAATATAAGGTCTGCTAAAATATATATTATTACAAAAAATATAAGAAATTTTTAATGGTTTTTCTTTCATATTGAATTATTTGCTCTGGAATTTAATTTATTATTATTTTACATTGAGCACTCTTTCGGATTTTGAATTACATGGATATTCTAAAATATAATGGTTCCTGTCATCGGCTAACTTGGTGTTGGATGATATATATATATATATATATATATATATATATATATATATATATGTTTGATCAGAATTGAAAAAAAGAACATTGCAAATATTTGTCCATAGACCAGCGACTACATTTTAAGTGCAAGACTTCCAAACACACAATTAGCATAAAACTTTTAAACTCTATATCTACACCGAACTCTTTCAAACAGTAATTGTTGTTACAAAAGATAAATACCGAAAAATGATGAAATTTATTTAGTAATTACACTTTGATATTATCTTTTGTATTACATATAGTTATGTTAATAACTGTCAATAAACATAGTTATTAATGCTTATTTAAATGCAAGTGATTATATAACAAATTCGTTAATCTTTCCTTTGTAAATTTATAAATTCAAATTTCATACGATTTATTACATCTCATACCAAAATTTCTTCCTTCTGATTATTTATTATTTTTAGGGAACCCATCTAGATAAGGCGCAAATTCCGAAATGAGAAAATATTTTTTACTATATACCTATTTGTCTTTTAAGAATGCCTAACAAATTTGTTTGACCATTGATAGACGACTGACCGAAGTTTTCACAATTCTCAATATATATATATATATATATATATATATGTATGTCTTTCTGTGTGTGTGTGTGTGTGTGTGTGTGTGTGTGTGTGTGTGTGTGTGTGTGTGTGTGTGTGTGTGTGTGTGTGTGTGTGTGCTAGCTTATCAAAGACATCTTTATCTTTGTTATTGTTGTATCACTTTTATCTTCACCAACAGAATATCAGGAAAGACGTATGTAATTACTTAGGTCATTTGATAAATATAACTACAAACGATTCTTGTCTGCCTTTGGTCCACTAATTGGATTTAGCATTAGTCTATCCCTCCTGGAGTTTCCCTAATTTATAGAGTGCTTTTCTATCGTCTGTGCAAGCTGCTTTTACTTTAGATTTCATCGATGGATTTTCCCTATATTCTCTTTGAGTTATTATTCCTGATATTTATGTTATAGACATCGAATTGGTATTTGAAGATGATTACTCTTTGGAAACTTTGTGAAGAAAACATCGTTTATTTATAGAATCGAACTCAAATATCAAATGTAAAGCTTGAATATGTGAATTTAATTGCACCATAGACGACAGTGCAATATATATATATATATATATATATATATATATATATATATATATATATGTGTGTGTGTGTGTGTGTGTGTGTGTGTGTGTGTGTGTGTGTGTGTGTGTACGGATTTGGTCCGGAACATGTAGAAATTAATATCACCGTCTTTTAAGGAGAAAGTATGCTGTTTTCAAAATATGAATCACTAAGTATCCCACATTAGCACGTTGAATGAATTTTTTCATTATTTTTTTATTAAAAGCATCAAAATAATTATGAACCGCTGTTTTAACGGGAATCCAATGTGTTTTCTACTTATATATATATATATATATATATATATATATATATATATAAGTGTGTGTGTGTGTGTGTATGTGTGTGTGTATTTGTCGGTACAATTATATTTCCATTATTTAATGATGGAATTGAATTTTTTTTTTTTAATCTCATCCTTTTAATACTCTTAATTTGACGCCAGTCCATATATCATAGATTGAATAGGGAGAACATCTTGTCAAAATATAGCTCATAAGAACTTTTAAGTATACAGATATCTCAAGATAAAGAATCAAGTTTTACATTCCCCTCTGAAAAAACAAACACTTAAGACCGATATGAACTATTTTTTGTCAGTACATTTCATTTGAGCGTGATTAGTTACATCTTGTAATTCCCAGCTGATAATTATCTATTGTTAATGATCCCTTCAAGAATGAGAGTCCCGTTTTCCTCAGGAGGATTATTTTTCATTCAACACTAACACTGTGCATACTAAATTTGGTCGTATTAAATTCAACGGTTTGACTTTTTACAGGAAACTGAAAATACTTTATTCACATCAATCAATTTACGTATACTTTTCATCCTACTTACGCCTTGCCTATAAACACTTATCTCAAAAGTAAGATTTTCGGACATGATTGACATTGAAGGAAATAAAACTGCAAACTTCTTACCATATAATGACAGTGCTCCGACAAATTAAAAAGTCACTATGATAAATGACTTGAACGCCAAAATGAATTTTTTGAAGAAAATTATCATTCCATCCACTGTTTCCATCAAGATAAATATAAATAGTTTAAATTCTGGTACTTTGTGGACACACCTCGTTGATAGATAGATAGATAGATAGATAGATAGATAGTCTGAGAGATTGAATGAACAACCATATATATGAGGTCAGTCTGAAAAGTAACAGGACTGGGTGTGCTGAGTGAGTTATGCGCAAAACAGGGATAAGCAAATGGCGTTATTATCTAACACGACGTCTTGGAATCGTAACAACCTGCAGAGAATGGAGTTTTTCACATGATTTTATATCTTCTTTTTTTAAGTTTGTTGAGCCATGAAAACCAAGAAACGAATAAACCTGATTTTTTTTTATTTAGAGAAAACCCCGTCACGAGCATCTGAAATGTTTCGGCAAGTCTATGATGATTACCTCAGATAAGTCTCACTTGTTTCTGAGAGGAATAAGAGGTTCAATGAGGGTCAGAAGGAAGTAAGAGAAGTCTCCTGGAGTGGGAGGCCTTCACCAAGCGGGACTGAGGTTATCATCAGTTGGGAGACGCAAGTGGTCTATGGTGATCATCGGTTGGCTGTTAGAATAATTATAAGTATCATGAAAAATGGCAGTATTTGTAAGATTATTACCAAAGATATGAGCATGTCTAGACAGGATTTACTGAGCATCCGGGAGTTCCTGACCGAGAGGAACATTGCTGTACTTTAATAACTGTCCTATTTAACCGATATTGATCTGAGTGGCGTTTTTCTTTTCTCCAACCTTGAGAGTATCATCAAGAAAATCCTTTTTAAAAGCGTTGAGACCATCAAGAGGACCGTAAATATGGAGCTAAGGGGTATCCGAGTAGAATCCTTCCAGTAGAATAAAGAAGTATGGCTAAGAAGAATGAGTAAGAAGCCTTATCTCAAAATGATTCCAATTAAAGACAAGAATGAGTAAGTTCATTAGATTTGAGAGGTTTACTTTGAAGGGGAAAATATGTAGTTTATTGTTTGGAATCGTAATGAATTGCTTGTTAAACTGATTCCTTTACTTTATTAGGCGCACGTCGTATGTGTAGGGCGTGAGGAGGTTCTGAATTATAAACGTTCAAACAAAATCGGTCTCTTTTATTCATCACACGTTTTGGTCTATTTATCAAAAGAGTATCCTCAGAAAACTTAGTGATTTTAATAGGCGATCTAAAGTTATGCAAATACATTCTTTCATTACAACATTAGCGATCACTACTACTTGTCAAATCCATTAGCTACTGGTATCATTCCAAATGAAATTCAGTTGATTTTTTTTTTTTTTACTTATTATCGTCGGTGTAGTTTAGTTTTGACAGTGTCAGTTAAAAGACTTTCTTCAACAGAACTACTACTCCTGATGCTCTGGTCAAGCTGTCTTAGGATTATGGTAGATAATTAAAAGCTTTAAATACATTTTTCACCTTTTGAAAAAACACTAAAATGTATATTGATATATAAATAATCCTGAAGATTATACTAATAATTTTTTTGTCTCACGTTGAGGAAAATTTACATCTCACAAAGTATGATTAGATTTAAGTAAAGTAAAGTTGGCGACAGTAGTCGTTGGTGACACGAAGATTCCCTTTTCAATACCTACTACACCGAGGTGTAGGGGAAGGTGCTACTCCTTTTTCTGAATTGCTCCACTTTAGCCTTGATTCGTACCTTATAATGCTAAATGCTAAGCGAGGCAGTATCAAGTACTATTTGAGTCTTTGGTATGACTCGACCTCGGATTGAAACCCAGACCAGTGGCGAACACTCTACTCATTAGGCTAATGGCCCAGTTACTTTATGATTAGATTTAAACGAATGATATTTTTGTTAAATGATTCTTCCTTTCCCTCTTAAAAATAACAATAATGATAAGAAACGAATACTTAACAAATTGAAACGTTAAGTTATTAGCGACTATATTTAATAATGTATAGTTACTAGCTTTACCTCAATTACGGCGGCTAGGTGACGTGGTATAGCATAATTGCAGGGATAAATCTATTTACATATTGCTGTTATTGCCATTTTACTTTTCCTGATAAAAAAAATCTTGCCATCCTAGGGATAGAGCGTTCCATTTCTCAGATACAACAAACATACTATCCACGTTCAATATCAACCATAGATGTAGTGCTACATTTATATAACCTCTTTACATGTCAGGTTACTCGTTTATACCATACGGCTGATTTCATTTCTATTGGATAAAGCGAGGGCCATTTACAATATTTGTTTGATTTTTCTGTTTAGAAATAAGATAAAGCTTCAGTCTGTTTTTTTATATCATAGTTTTCTATTCTCAATTATATACTTTTTCAATTATTTAGCATATATATTTTTCTTGATTTATAAATCATATTGATACTTCAAAGACTGTTTCTAGGACTGGAAGTATTTGCTGGTCTTGGCAGAAATCAAAATTCTCTTATTATTTGAATAATGTCTTGCAAAGATAACCAGAAAATACCATTTGAAATAAATGGGATTTACAAGATGTTTTATAAAGTATGCAACTGAAAGGAGATGATAGTAGAATTTACATGCTTATGAATTTTATTTAGTCAGTATTTATCAATTAAAATGATTGCATGATGTGATGATCATATTCCAATCTTTATTCGTTTGAGTTTTATAAAGAAAATTCATGTCCATTCTTTAGACTTATTTTCAACTTTAGCCTTTAAAATGAGTGGGAGAGCTTCAAACGTTTTGATGTTGACTTACTAAATTTAGAATGCATATTGATTGGAATCATATGCATATTTAATCGTCAAATATGTTAAACTTTTTCCAAATGAGAGTTGCATACTTATTTAAATATAAAGTATATATAATGCTTAAGTATGTTTGAAAGAGATGAGTTTAAATGTTTGAAACTAAAAAAAAAAAATTTCAACTATTTTTCAAAAAAGATTCCGGTGCACTCATAAAATAAAAAAAATGTTGCATAATTCCTTTTTATATTTTTACAAAATATATCATTTTTCTTTATTCATTAATTTTAGATAAGGGAAATCCAGCTTCAATTTTACGCTACCATTCGTGAGGCACAATAAAGATGCATTGCCACCAACGTAACATAATTTTCCTGAATGTTAAAATTATGATTTTAAAGTTAGTAGTAGTTATATAATTAAAATAGTATCAAATAATAGAATGTAAAATAATATCTGTTTTCCAATGTGTCTCAAAAGTAGAACTAACATATTTAAATCACATTCATATCAAACGGATTTTAATATTTTAAAGCAATAAACTTTAGTGCAATATTTCATTATTAATTACATTTTACTTTTGACTGCAGTATTTCCGGGGATTGGTTTAAGATAATTCAATTTGCAATGCCATTTTTGGTTAAAATCACTTATGGCACCATTTCCATACATTGTCCAAGTAAATGCACAAGAATCAGCGATTTGCATTCGGTTCATGGAGAAGACTTCCTGCCACTTCTAATGACTATCCCTGATTTCTGAATGTTCGAGTCACGTTGACCGATGCTCAAGTAATGTACTTTGTTGCAACTTCAACTTGACAGGGCAAGCATCTTAATAGAAAATATCCAGCGGCACTGCTTTATATGGAGAAAAGTTGCCGGCACCTCGCTCCAAGCCTTTCTACATTATGTGTACCAAAAGTTAGGCTGGAAAGTTCTAATTGTTTATGAACATTTTAGTTTCTTTCTTTTGATTCTGTGTTGAGCATCGGGCGGTAAACAAGTCTCGGCAGCAGACTTGGTTCTTAGTAAATCGCTTTATGTCAGCCCAGCCAACTTCACTCGACACTAGACTGATCTTCTCAAGGTCCCTTTGACTTCTAAAGACCTCCAATGGATTTCAGTCCAATACTGACTTTGTGGTATTGTCAGTTAGTTCATAGACAGTCTTTTTCGTCAACACTCAATTTCAAATCAACTATTAAAGATTCAAACAATTTCAACTCTATATTTAACCCTAATCAACAATATTATGTCGAAGTGGAAGGTTTATAATTTTACAAGATTAATTCTTATCTTATAGCTGAATAGACTGACAAACCTCTGAATTCAAGGGAGTAGCTCTAGTTGCATTGGCGACTTGGAAAAATAGAAGCATCAACCAATTGAATTTCTTTCAAAACACCAAAATAAAGATCGAAAAAAGATGTAGAATGAAAAAGAAAGGAAAATTAGAAAAGTAAAAGATTCTAAAATAGAAAAAAAAAGAAAACAAAGAAATATTGAAAAATAAACAAAGGCTGAAGAAAAAAAAAAAAGAGAAAAATTTGAAAAATATAAAAATATAAAAAGAGATAAAATTATGCTTAGAAGGTAAAAGTAAAGTGTAAAAAGTCATAGTGAAAGAGAAAAATGATGAAATAATGTAAATTCTTTGTCTGCATTCAATTCAATCAATATAATTTCTAAAGAGTGATAATTACCAGATGCTAATTATGCAGTAATTTCTATTATTTGCTTATTTACTTGCAAATAAATATATATGGTAAAATAATTTTATATTTCTATTAATGAACAGTAAATGCTGTATTAATATATAAGGTTCATTAAATAAATTTCCTGACTTTTTTCTTATGGACACTTTTATTGAGAGTACACACATGAAACTCCAGTTCCCTTCGAAGTAATCTCCCCCGGCTGCAATGCATTTGTTGTACCGTTCCAACAACTTCTATAAGACCCCATGGAAGTCATCTTGTGTGAGCGTGTCAATGACCTTCGTTACAGTCTCTTTCATCTCCTCATAACGACAGCCTCTGAGCTTATGAACTCTGTCTCTTAGTCTCTGGGTCAGAGCAGTAGATCCAGCTTTCATCGCAGGTCACCGGAGCATCAAGAACTGCGGGATCTGAATAGATCTGCTCGACTCCCTGCTGTCATGAAAACGTCTTTCTTTCTGATCTTCTCTGAGCACCCTTGGGACAAACTTCACGCAAATCTGCCGCATCTTCAGTTCCTCGCAAATAATTGTGTGCACAGTTCCCACACTGACATCAAACTTACTGTCTCTATAGACACACGACGGTCCTTATCCAAGAAATTTATTTGGTCAATCAACTCTGGTGTTCTGACTTCATTACTCCTCCCACACCTCTCATCATCCCTTACAGACTGCCTGTCTTCCTTGAATCTCTTATGCCACTCAAAAAGTGATGCTCGATTCATGCGAGATAGTCCAAAAGCAGTCTGAAGCATTGCATACGTTTCTGCGACATTTTTCAAGTTTAAAGCAGAATTTTATTGCATATCGTTCTTCTAAAGTGTCCTCACGTCCAGATTGCATTTTTAAAATTCACCAGCTGTAACAATCAGGGTTTAGTAGGGTGTATTCAAATTCCTGCTGTAGCTGTTCATTTGAACCTGAAATCATAAAAATTGGTCAGTCATCTCATAAGATGTATAGGAATAACATAATGAATTTTCAAGAATCTACGACAAGTTTAAATGTCTGTACAAAAATGTCTGTACAAAAATGTCTGGAAACTTATTGAAGGCACATCGTATATATATATATATATATATATATATATATATATATATATATATATATATATATATATATATATATACATATATATTTATATATATATATATATATATATATGTGTGTGTGTGTGTGTGTGTTAGGGTAAGTGCTGAGATAAAATTAGGTTTTTACACCCAAAAGAACGATATCAACTTTGATCTGGGTACTAATGAATGCGTATATGTTTAATGTTTTATTATTACTATATATATATATATATATATATATATATATATATATATATATATATATATATATTGTCTGCCTTGCCACACAGAAGAGTTCTGATAGAACGGAACAGATCTGTCTGTGGTTGACAATACACACACACACACACACACACACACACATATATATATATATATATATATAAGTTGAAATGATAGATTTGTAGTGAATCTGACCGTATGAGAGAAATATATATAAAGTTGGATAAATCAATTACTTAACTCAAATTTAGATGTGTGATATTTTGTTCGGCTTTATACCATCTCAAACTCCTTCATACTGAGACTGTTTTCTGAGATTTTATAATTAAATGCACCCCCACCCCATCTTATCATTTCTCGTCACATGCTTTTCAATATAAAAACTTAGAAAAAAAGTTGCAGTCTAAAGAAGATTGAGATGAAATAAAGCCGAACGAAATATCAGACATTTGAATTTGAGTTAAGTATTTGATTTTTCCAACTTTCCACATATATCAATCATATATATATATTGTTACAAACCGGCTTTCATTGGGGCTGCGATAGCAGGCACGTAACAAGAATAATACAAAAAAATATAAAAAAGATTACGAGAATGTCCCAAGGTTCGATAAAAAAAAAAGGGGGAACTATGGGAAGGGAAATCACAGCGGAATAAGCAACAAGCACTCACAAAACCAACATAACACAATTTGAAGATTTAACAACAAAATTTAATACATTAACAAATTAATTAGGGAAAAATAAGAATAAAAAAAGGCTTTAAGAGCAGAAGGGGATGGAAAAATAACGTTACTATTTAAACATAAAATCCGAGACGAAGCACAACTCAAACAGATTTGCAAGGTAGACTCATAGAGGCAAGAGAAATATGAAATTCACTGAGCGTTTAGGACTTGTTAACAATCTTATTTTCTTTCGTTCTTTTTTCTTTCGTTCTTTTTTTTTTCTTCAAGAGGCTTGAATTTAAGTGCCACGAGGAGTTGTTAGGTTTCTGCTGTCTTTTTCTTAGTCACATTTTGGGTGTACTGTAACGGAGCTCCTGAAGGGATGTTGACGCCCCAAAGTCAGGACCGCTACTACTATTGTCACTTTGCCAGTGCCGAAAAAGGATCTCTCTACTGACTCTTAGAGCTGGACACGTGGCTGGTAAGGTCACCCAAAGTTCACTCCAAGAGTTCAAGGCTAGCTGAGATGAGTAAATAGTGGAAAGAAGTTGACTTGCAATTCCATTTCTTTTTTCTTTTCTCTTCCTCCTTTAGCCCAGTGAACTACCGAGCAAATCATGCGTGATGAGAAAGGGTATGCTTGGCGCCTCTCCTTCCCAACTTTATTTTTTGTCTCGGAATAATAAGGACAAATAAAACACATTTGTAATGTACATAAAAAATATATTTCTCCTATTTTCTACCACTCGTAACAATATATATATATATATATATATATATATATATATATATATATATTGGTGGGGTATAAAAGTCTTATTTTCGCTCAGCAGTCACACAAACACACACACACACAGCCACATCACACACACACACACACACACACACACATATTATGGGTGCCTTCGTCATGGAATACTCAGTAAAGTAAATTGGCAGACCATTGCTAGTGAGTTTGAATCTTACTGGGAACCACTTACTTTTGATCTTGTGCCACGTGTATGCTACGCATAGTAAATCTCTCTCTCTCTCTCTCTCTCTATATATATATATATATATATATATATATAATTAGTTGTATTGACAATATATGGAGCTTATTTTTGAGTGAGTTATTTTGTAAATACACTCAAAAGCTAGTTGATAAACTTTACCAAGTGATGTCTTCATGTATTTATAAGAATTTTAAGGTGTTCTTTTAATCATTTATAACCTGAATAAAATATGGAAACACTGAATTAAACGAATAATTACTTTCACTATTTTTCAAAATGTTCTTCCTTTACTCTACATTCATCTTCTAATCTTTTTTTAGATTTTTCTAAAAGCTGAATGAATTCAATTATGTAATCGACAAAGAACAAAGCAGACGGACAATAAAAATTGATTATATATATATATATATATATATATATATATATATATATATATATATATATATACATATTCTGATCAGTGACTTAAGAAAATAAGAAACTACTTAAAAATTTTCAAACAAAAAATAGAATTAGCTTATTTCTTAATTATAGCTTATGGCTACGGATAATAACAGGAGAGAAAAGGTGAAAACTCAGATCTTTCACCTTTTGATTCAATAATTTGCGGTTCTCGTCTCATCGTTTCATTTACTCAAAAGCTAAACATGACATGAAGGCGATTTTCTAAGTTTCTTATTTTCTTTTCGAATTATACAATTTCAATTTTTGTTTCTGTCTGTCTGTCGTTTATTTTCGATTCTGACTAATCAATAGACTTTACTTTAATTGATGTCTTCAACAAATTTTCCCACGGTTTATCAAAATACAAAAGACGCTTCGAAATTAACCTATCCAAACAGAAACTTCAACAGACTCAACGAAATTAACCCATCTGAACAGAAACTTCAACAGTCAAAAACACCATTAGATACAACGCTATTTTCCACGTAAGCATACGAGTTCAGTGGCGTGATTAGAGTAACGGTTATCGATAAAGGAAATGGAATCAGTGACTGGAGTTCAAATCTTGGAAAGCCATGAATCTATCTGGTTAAGTAAGCAGTATGGGAGAAGGAAAACTATGTATACCATTAAGATTGTCTTTGAATTACATCCTGCTCGTGGTGGATATAGTTGGTATATTCGCATTTTCACCCATAAAAATGTACCAAGTGTGTTGACATATCTTTTCCAGCTGCCATGGCAGCTTCGTTCTCAAAAAAATCTTGTTCATATAGTCCATCTTACCTTGTTCTAATTCTCGCTGACCAAGAAAGACTTTTTTTTGTACTTGTCTTTAATTGGAATCATTTTGAGATGAGGCTTCTTAATCTGAGAATTAATTTTTATTTATTGCGGACTTTTTGTCCTCATCTTGGTAGTTTTTGTGTTGTTTCTTCTTTCACTACGTTTCGGCCAAATTTCACCTCTGGCCTTCTTCAGGTGATTTACCGCGACTTCGGATAGGAATGCTGAGTCTTGTAACCGTATCCCCAGTAATTACTGCCTTCCATAGTTGTTGTCTATCGCACCACAGAATTAATTCTCAAGAAAGACTTTACTGAAGACGTGCTCTATTTAACAGTATTTTAGTGTTCTGTGTCCATTGTGATTTCTGTTGAAATTAATAAGATGCATTATTTTTGGAACGCTCCCCGTATGTCTAATTTGACCTTTTTACTTCATTTGTTTTATCATTGATTTGTTGATTTATTAAAATTAACTGTCCTTATATACAGTAACTAACATGGCATTAAATTTCTATTATGACTACTCACTCGTCCTTTTTTCTTTCTTTTCAATGCCTTTGTCCGATTTGTAATTTGGTATATTTCACGTATAATTTCATATTTCTGAATTGATAATTTTGATGATTTCAATTGTCGAAGATGATGGTATGTAACTGAGTTACTGCTTACTTTCATCAATGCTAAAATAATTCCGAAGTTAAAAAACAGTATGAGAGCAATGATTAGTATTTAACTCTATAGAACAAAACTAGGAAACTATATTGATGTCAATATGAGTTGAAGAGAAAACATTCATATTTCTCACCGGGACAGAAAATATATAAGGTTACTGGTCAATCTAGTCGAGATTACTGATATAAATATCAAATCAGAGGGTCACAAACACTTCTTTTAAAAATCGATCTCATTCTGTTCATATCTATCTATCTATCTATCTATCTATCTTATTCTCTTCATATTTATCAATGTACCTATTTCTTTTTCTTTATATCTATCAATCAGTGACTTTCCCCACCCAACGTTCTCTTTTCAAACATATTTTTTCTTTATAAATTAAGAGTGTTTTAACATGAAAATATGTCATGTCGATAATCACACAGATGCTGACCAATCAAGTTTAGATTATATTTTATTGAGCTAAGGGAAATTTGTTTCATGTGAACTTATCTAAGAGATGCAGATATCTATGTAAAATGCTTCAAACGACAATATATTTTAAGTGTCCTTTTTTCCAAATTTTAACTTCATTTTGCTAAATGTCACGACTTACATAATTGATTTCTTGGGACATTTTAAACAATTGCCTCAATAAACAAGAAATGCCAGATAATGCTAATACCGGAAATTGTTCAGTAAATTGAAATTCTTCTTCAAATTCTTGATGTGAATATAATGTTTGCGTTGATATTTTCTTCGGTTCTCATCCGATGTATAATCTATGATAAATAAAGAAAATTATTATTTCGTTTTTTTGGGTGGGGGGTGGGGTTTTTCTTTTCCTTTCTTCACAAAATTCTCACAGATTATATATCTGGGTTTAAATTGAAGCTAATAAAATGCTATATCAAAATATAATGATCGCCTTTTTGACAGGGTTTAGAACATCCTCACTGAATCCTCTGAAGTGGTCTAAGGCACCCTAAAAAGAGATACTCTGGGTATGACAATAACTGATCTAGGGGAATGTAGAGTAACCCTTCATTGCCATTACTCTTGGCTTCACTCTTTCCTCAGTCTTAGTTTTTGTTGAGGCTCCCATTTATGTATCAAAGCTATCTGTTTGAATAATATTCGTATTCGATAAAACCGTGTGAAAAAGTCTCTTACGCAACAACTACACAAAAAATGCAAATATAGACATACAATGAACACAATTCGCTAAACGCAAAGCATAAAAAAACATGGACGAGTTGACTTTCGTTAAAATAAATCAATCAAAATGTCAAGAAATAAAGAATATGTTTAATTTTAATTTTAAAAAATCTGTGACTTTTCTAAAATTTACAAATACTAAGCTGGTTATAAATCACGCTGAAAGAATCTGTTCCGGATAGATCACTTCAGTTGATGATGAGCCCTCTCAGTATTTACATGAGCCCCGTTTAAGAACAAGGTACTCTCAGAAACCTGTATGCCAGTCAAAAAAAAAAAAACGATTCATAAAAAAACTGCAATATGTAATTGAAATATTCATTCATCTATAAACAGCTAAAAACGATCACCTGCTCTAATACGCAACCGCATAGAAGCCAAAATTGAGAAGATACTTAGGAAGAACCAAAATAGCTTTCGGAAAAATCGATCCTCGACATGACAATTTTGACTACGTCAAATTCTAGAAGGCGTGCGTACAAAAAACCTAGAGGCTACAATATTCACCGATTTCTCCAAGGCCTTTGACTACATACACAGAGGTCAGATGGAGCAAATGCTCCTTGCTTATGTCAGGCCTACCATAAGAAAACGTCGAAGCCATAATGATGCTATATAAAAACACGAAAGTAAAAATCTACTTCCCGGATGGAGACACAGTCTACTTCGACATGGTAGCAGGAGTGCTGCAAGGAAACATATTAGCTCAATACCTCTTTATCATCTGCCAAGACTACGTGCTTAGAACGTCTCTTGATAAAATGAAAGAAAATGGCTTCAAGCTGGCAAAGGAAAGACGTAGAAGATACTCTGCACAAACAACTACGGACGTGGACTACGCCGATGACATAGCGCTTCTGGCAAATACACCCGCCCAACTGCTCTGTGCCGATATAGGATGCAGTCTTGAAGGCCTCCCTGGAGCAATGGACTATAGTGACGGGTGGCGAGAGAGGGTCAGGGAGATCCGTGCTCGTGGCGCAACATGATAAAGCTTATGATTTGACATGGATCTACTTGTTTTAAAATGATTAACAGTGATATAGGTGAAAATACTATAATATTTTGCAACATACAATTTGTTCTTAATATGCAATAAGGTTGTGTTGTTGGATCATCTTCTCCTTTAGTAGCGTTATAATAATCTCAAACGTGCTTCATACGTACTGGTTATATGCAATGTGACTCATGCTAGAGTGCAATTCAATTACTAATAATTTCTTCATATACTTAGGTTTCTATATCTGATCTCGTCTTTTCAGGAAATTAATATACAGTAAGGCAATACATATAACATAAACGCTCAGACATGTTCTTAATTAAATCAATCACTAAATAATAACACCTGCTTATCCAATGAAATCCAATGATATCCATTGAATTCTACCTGCTTTTCTTAGTTTATATATGTATATTCCATTTCTTTCTAAACGATGCATGAACCAGCAGGGTTGTCTTTGTCAGAGCGTTATTTTATGATGTTAATGCATCTGTTCAGAAGGGAGGGATACTAATTAGCATTTCATAGTTATGACTGTTTTATCGAGAATTCAAATGAATAAAAAAAGACGTTCAAAGAGACACCCCCTAATTGCTAATATGTATGTAGGTATAAACATAATGAGAAATGTCTTATTTATTTATTTATTTATTTAGTTGTTAATAGATTGACAATTAACCCTGTCACAAAGAACCTTGTTACCCCACGGTCTTTGCATATGAATGTAAAATGTTATGCATGTAAATGTCATAGTATATATATATATATATATATATATATATATATATATATGTGTGTGTGTGTGTGTGTGTGTGTGTGTGTGTGTGTGTGTGTGTAATGCAATATGACCGTTATATGTATATCTATATAATAATAGCTATACATCAAGCACTCCTGTGGAATCATATGAAATTCCTCATATAGTCTATTTATAAAAATTCCAAACTCATAATCTCCGGATACTAAACAGATATATATATATATATATATATATATATATATATATATATATATATATATATATATATATATATATATATATTCTTATTTCAGTATCATGATTTTAAGTTTCATATATTTGGAATAAATAAAATCTTAAGATGAAACATGCGATTTTCTTTTTAAGAAAAGTAACGTTTACTTCTGCTGACCAGTATAGCAGGATAAATCTGCAAAATAAATAAACTGTTTTCTCACCTCCCCATGTCAACCTCATTACTATAATTTCCATGTATTTGGAAAAAATACGATTTTCAGAAATAACATGCAAAATATGTATTTTTGATCTGAATGTACAAAACTGATAGTCACGAGACTGAAATGAGAAGGTGGGAAAATTATTTATTTAGGATTTTAACACCCTCTAATGAGTAACTTTTTGATTAAAGAAATGACGTTTTCAAAACGATGTGTTTCTATCTATCTATCTATCTATCTATCTATCTATCTATCTATCTATCCTTCTTTCTTTCTTTTATATATATATATATATATATGTGTGTGTGTGTGTGTGTGTGTGTGTGTGCACGCGCGTGCGCATGCGAATAAATGTCTGTGTAGCTATTTGTTTAACAAGTAGGAAATCTAAAATGGACCAATAAATTTTTCTTCTGACACGTTGTAATGTGTTGATATTTTTATTCCAAATGATCACTGTATATTATCTGATCTTTGTAAGCAATATGCTCCACAGAATTGGCAAAGAAGATTATTAATTTTTTGTTGTAGATCCAAAGAGAGAATGAAAAGAGATTTGTATTTTTTTAATTAATTGATTTATTTATTTATTTTGTTCTTTCATACGTTTATGTTTCCAGCTTGCTGCTTTCGTCAGAAAACTTATATAGTACAAGGCCTAGTTATTGGGGTACTCAATGAGAATTGAACTAAATAGTGTTTGGAATTTATAAGGATATTCAGTTGGTTATGGGTTGATATAGAGGTCTTCCTCTCTTTTTCTTAGAGTGTATTTACCTTTGTCTGCTTTACCCCTCTTTGACAAATTATATGTTTTTGTGACTGTGAATGTGTGTGTGCGTTGGAGTGGTTTTGGATTTCACTAACAGTTATTTTTCCTCTGTGTATGTGTGAGTGTGTGTTCTGGGGATTATTTATGTGTGTATGTGTAGTAGTGTAGTTTAAAATTTACTGGTAACTTTTTCCTAATAGTTTTGTCGGTGTATATACATATATGTATATATATACCCATATCTATATGTATGACTATATATATATATATATATATATATATATATATATATATATATATATATATATATTTCCAGCTTGATGCTTTCGTTAGAGAAGATGTCTGGCACAAGGTCTAGTTATATATATATATATATATATATATATATATATATGTGTGTGTGTGTGTGTGTGTGTGTGTGTGTGTGTGTGTGTGTGTGTGTGTGTGTGTGTGTGTGTGTGTGTGTGTGTTTATTTCCATTTGTATGTTTGTACGATTCATGTTTTATTCAGCTGTGGTTTAAATGTATCTATAAAATTATTTTCCTTTATTTGAAGTAGCGTGTAGTAATTGGTTTGAAATATTATCATTATCATCAATATCATCATTATTTTAAATTTACCTTGACTACATTGGTATAGGTGTTTCGAAACATTTAATTTTCTGTTTTCATCTATTTTTATATTACTCCTGTTTAGTGGTGTCCTTGTATTCAGGACCTGTGTTGACTCTATGTATATTTCTTTGCATTCGCTACATACAATTATGTAGAGTACGTTTTTTGAGTTGCAGCTTTTTTAATTTGGTTTACGGGTTTTTAAAGGTAGAGAATTTACCTTCCATAATTATATCACATATTTTTCATCGTTTATTATTACATTTGGTAACTCCTTCTGTTGTGTTTTCTCCGAAGGTAGAACAGGTGAGTATTCTTTCAAGACTTTTGGGTTGTCTCTGACTTTTAATTATTTTTGTTGTGTCTAGTATTTCTTTGATTTTGTCCTTGTTTTTAAGTTCCTCTAGATTTTTCATTCTTTCTTTGAATAGTTTTGGATTATTTTTGTTGTAGGTTGCGACGTATAATAGGGGTTACTCATTGTTGGGCTTTTTCGAGTTTCTTGGTGGTATTTTTTCTGCTAATTTCACCCATTTATTTATTAGTGCTGTTGCCTATCCTCTTGCGGGTTTGATTGAGGCGATTTTTAAGTTTTTATCCGTGGTTATTGTGTGTATTCTACGTGCTAGAGTGTAAGGGATGGATTTTATAGTTTTTGTGGGGTTGCTTTTGAAGTGGATGTATTGTTGGGTGTCTGTTGGTTTGTGATTGATAACTGTGATGATTTGGCCATTTACGTTTTTTTATGAGGATGTCATTCTTAGACTACCAGAAGAAGAAATATTGAAATAGATTTATTTAATAAAAGCTTTAAGCTTCGAAAAGTAATTCTGTAATATATCACCTTGACCAGCGATGAATCCGGTCGATGTTGTTGATAGATACATCCTGCCGTAGGTAAAATCAGCAAAACGATTCCGGAAACAAGCGTTTCGTGGGTGTAAGGTTTGGCAAGTGAAAGGCAAGCGTTGCATGGGTGTGGGCCGTGACCTATGAGAAGCAAGCTTTGCGTGTGGTCATGTGGGAGTTATATGACTCTATAAGGTCGAGAATTTTGGGATGAAGCAGATACCGCCGGCAATTTCGACACCCAACGCCCCTCCGTGCGAACTCTCTCTCTCTCTCTCTCTCTCTCTCTCTCTCTCTCTCTCTCTCTCTCTCTGATCACTCTACTACTCCACGCAAGTGTCTCCGTCGACGATAAGAATATAATTATATTTGTACATGTTCCTTTTTGTTAAGACCCAGCAGTAGTATACTACTGTTCGGAATATTTAATTCTAAATGAGTATTGCCTTGCTGCTACAACCAGGTTTCTATACCATAAGTAGATCTTGCTATAATTAAATAGTTGGGTGGACTGGGCTCTTTAACCTTGGTATGGAAGCGAGTCAAGAAGAAAAAAGTTATTTACCGAGTAACAGAAACTCACCAGAAAGTGAGCGGATAGAAAATGCTCCTTTAGCCATTCTCATTTCCACCGAGCAGTTTAACTCCATATTTGTTTGGGGTCATCAGGAGAGAATGTTCACCGTTTCGGGGCCTTCCTCTGGCAGCCGGTCAAAAAGGAAAACTCTGAACTCAAAACAAGAAAACACCGCTTAAAAATTGCCCTTATGTCGCATCTTGTTCCTGGCAACAATATTTCAACCGATGAAGCTTTCTTTAGATGCTAAATCCCTCAGGAATGAGTAGAGTATTTTTTTTCAGAAAATAGCAACGTACAAAAAATGATGTCTCATATACCGACTAGTGCAGCTCATTTCCAGCACTGCAAATCACACAGACAATTCAATTGTTAGCAACCCGTGTAACAGGTGATTTTATATGTTTTATCTTTGGAGATATTTGCCAATTACTTCCATACTAAGCTCTAAAATCTACACTAACCTGACATACACACTTAACGTTCAGACTAATGTATATCGATTCTGTGCGTTTTCTCATTATCTACCGATGTTCTTTACATTTTCTTTTCACCAAAACCAAGTGTGGGTAATGGAGAAAACCTCTCCCTCCTGTCTTGGTCTGCCAAAACAGATTTTTCTGCATCCATTTCGAGAATTGCATTTTTATGTTCCTCTAATATTCAGAGGACACCATATATTCGTTTCTAAGTTAGCTTCCATTTTATAAATGAAACTTATAATTACTTTGAAGGTTAAAGAATAGATCAACCGAAACCTTCTGACAATAATAAGATAAAGAATGATTTCAGAGTCTGATGATTATTTTCACTGATGATTAAATTTAAAAAAATGAATTACTTTGTAAGAAGTCAAGCCTCTTAGAATTTTACAATGCACTATTTTATTTTTGTTGTATTTTGCACTTTCCTTAGCTTTTTATTTGCACTTATCATTTGTTTTGTCTATGACAGAAATCCACCAATCAGTTGTTCATAATAGATTTTCCCTATATCAGACGTTTAAAACTTAAGTAAGGTAAACCTTAAAGGAAAACTAAATTACTTTCGATTAATATTGAAATGTTATAGAAACTAATGTAGCTCCATATTGATTGTAAACTTATACATAGCTTTAAAAAGGGTCATTAATATACAAAAGATTGTCCGAAAATTTAATCAGTTCCTCATATTGTTGAGACTAACACCACGTTTTGACCAATAGATAATGCAACCTTAGTCAGATTTATAATTTCAGAAAGAAAACAAATCCAGGGAATAATGATATCCTCCTTTTTATCTGGGGTTATAAACCTGAGAGGAGTGAATAATGTATCGACTGAATACAAAGAAAAGGTTTACATGTCTCAGGGAATCTTTGAGTTTTTTTCTGTACACACATAAAAAAACGGTTACGTTTATGCACACAATAAAAATTATAAAAATCACTTGATCAGCATTAGACAAGAATTTGTGACAATTTTTTAAAAAAAGTGTTTATTTTTTGTGGGGAGGGGGTTAATGATGTACTCGTAATTTGAATCTGTAAAATCATTTACTGACAGAAAACCAATTCAACCTCTTATGTATAAAATCTATTATGGATTAGTCGACGTATAAATTTAAAAGGCTCAAGTATGTCTTCGACAAGTCATATTTCTATTAGTTTGCATTTCAATTTTATGAGCTCACAAAAACTATAAACCAAACCCTATAGTGGGAGTCAAATCCAAAACGGAAGTGACAACTAAGAACTATAAGATTAGATCACAGCTGATAATAATGACTAATGATGCCTTCGTATTGATTGTGACCTGGTGGTTAATGTAGATATTATCTTATTGATATTGTTCTCTAAATGATCCTACGGCTTTGTGCCGGTTAGAACCTGTTTAAAATTTAAATGAGCAACGTTGAAGCGACTTACATTTTTTCGCAGACTTTTTACTATAAGTAATGCCATGTGATTCTTTTAAGTTTCCGATTTAAATAACTACTTTTAAACATAAATCATTATAGTTATTTAATACTCAATAATGATTATTAAAAGGAAGCTAATATGTTGAACTTAACCTTTTTTTCTTTTTTGGAAGTTGACCATTTTAATATCTAAAACCATTCAAATTTTTGGAAGTTGACCATTTAAATAACTAAAACTTTTCAACACTCATTTAAACCATATACAATTCCTCTTTTACAAAACAACATACCTTAATTGTCCTTGGAGAAAATTAGACTCCTTTGTATAGATTTCTAAACTATGGTGATCAGAACGGCTGCTTCTGACATTCAAGGCAGATTTATAGCTGACAAATTTATAAAAAACGACAGCCAAAATGTTTCACAGCATTTAAAATGCTGTGGACATGCATTATGTCCACAGAATTAGCTTGCTTCTTATCAATTTATAATTATCTAGGGTTGATAAAATTGTGGATTAACTTGACTCGACCAATAATTTACATAGCTTTACTGCTTAGATCTCACGCAAGTAAGACATTATAATCCCAGGTTGATGTAGCGTCTCTTACAAGCCAAGTACGACTTAGTATAATCTGTCCTTAGCCGTGGGGTGACAAGAACGTGGATTTTTTGACGGATAAAATCACATTCTGTGCCAGAAATATATTGATTACACTCCCCTTAATGCCTAAGAGTGCGGGCAGTATAACAAAAGAAATCTTGAGGAAGATCACTAATTTGTAAATTGAGATAAATACCATTTTTGAAACGAGTCTGCCTTCAGCGGTTTTGACCGCAGTTTTAGTTGTGTGGTCAGGATAAGAGAAAGAAAGTATAAAACCTCAGATTAACATTTTGATCATCATCATCAAGTCGTGCCGCTAGCACGAATATCCCTGACCCTCTCTCGCCACGTCTCCCTATCATTCATCGCCTCTGGCAGGTCTTTAGGGCTACATCCCGTATCCTCACATAGCTGCTGTACGTATGTTCGAGTTGATCGTCCAGCTTTTGCTTGGCCATATGCTGGGGTCCATAGTAGTACATCACTTATGAGCTCGTCCTTGCTTCTCCAGCAGTGTCCTTCATGTCTGGTTTGTCTAGTTTGGATAGTTTTCGTGATCGGAGGCAGGTGGCCGTATAGTTAGTGCCTTGTGGGGTGTTGCCGCCAGGACTTGTTCAATATTGCTCGCAACATTCTTGTGTAATTGCTATCCAGCTTCTTCTCCAGCCGTTTAGTTAGCGTCCAAGTTGTGCATCCATTTAGCAGTATCGACACGACCGCTGCCTGGAAGAAACTGCGTTTTATTTTATCGGTCAGGTCTGATTCCAATATGATCGAAACCCTATGGATAGCTGTACATGCCTTTGTTAGCCGTGTGTCGATGTATTTTTCAGTTGATGAGACGCTGCTTCCTAGGTAGATGAATTTGTATACCAGTTTCAGAGAGGTTCCGTCTAGTGTGGAAATGTCACCTGTTTGATTAAAGCGCATATATTCAGTTTTGTGTGCATTGACATGGAGGCCAATGCCTGCGGCGGCTCGGTCCAAACTATGCAGAAGTGATTCGGCTTGGTTGGGTATATTCGCCAGTAACGCTATGTCATCGGCGTAGTAGGGGTCGATAATTGTTTTTGCGGGGTACCTTCTGCTTCTTTTCTTTTTCAGCTCGAAGCCGTTTTCTCTGATTTTATCCATAGAAGTTCTAAGCACGTTGTCTAGACAGATGATTAAGAGGTATGGGGCAAGCGTGTCTCCTTGTAGTACTCCTGCAACAATGTCGAAATATTGTGTCTCCATCCGGTGAACGTACTTTGTGCCTAAGGAGCAAAGTGAGAACTATCTTCTGTTTTTTGGGTTTTTTTTTTTTTTTTTTATATATATATTCGAAATTCAGCACGAATAATTGTCTTGCTATCTTAGATATAAGCGCTGAAAACCAATTTTATTTTCTGAATTTCATTGAAAAATATTATCTTGATTGAAGTAACACAACGTCTCACTAATCCATTCTCCAACTTTCCTAAAAAAAAATGGTCTAAAAGAAAAGAAATGTGTATTTTTCTATTCTTTATAGATTGTTTTAATTTGTGGAAGGCTAAAAGAATGGATCAACCAAAAACTTCTAAAAACATGAAAAACTCAAACATGCGTTCTATTTTTGAAGATAAATATATAATATGAATGATTCTTCTCAAATTCATAAACTAAACAAAATGACAATATTTATATTGAAACAGGCCTTGAACAAAACTGGTTCTATAAATTTATATTCTGATATTACAAGTACACTCATTGTACAATTTATTCAAAAACGATATACATTTGCAACTGGGATGTGTGTGCATATTCCATTATACACTAAATGAAGTATGATCCAATTTAAGATTTAGATGATAACTGGTTATAATGGCAGTTAAACGATTCCTTAGTACTGAGGTTGATTTAGTAATTAGTAAATACTTAATCTTAAATTAACATTGCTACTTTAAAAATTCCGCATTGTAGGCGAATCTATAGACGGTAAAATCAGTGAGGTCGTACACCAATCGTTTGCTAACACGTTTTATAAAAGATTTAATCAAAAATTAATCATAATAAATTGTTCACTTCCGTGTGCCTATTTTGTAAATGACTATATGTGAATATAAAGTTTTCAAACATACTCTTCACAAACTCTTCACGTATTGATGAAACACAAAATGTTTATCCATATGAAGATTTTAATGTATTTGGATGCTTCGATTGTATTTTCCTTTTCCTTTTTTAATTACATGAGAATTCATTTTTTTAGTTGCTATTCATTCTTGGGCTTTATTCTAAGAGACAACTTACAACTGATAAATTCTTAAACAGTTTTGAGAAATATGATAAACTAATGAACTTTCGTCCGCTTTCCAAATTCTGTTAGATGATTGAGCAGTTTTGAAGGATTATTTTAAGAATCATTCTTGAGAATTGCTAGAATTGTAATATTTGCATCTGTTATAATAAACTCTAAAACCATAATAATATAATAAACTCTAAAATGATAAAAAAAATTCGGATTAAGGCTTCTGGAACGGTCTCTAAAGGCCTGGAAAATAGATTATAGGAAGTTGAAATCCGATATATATATATATATATATATATATATATACTTTTGAAATTTTCTAATTTTAGTATATCATAAATTCAAGATTTAGAAAGATTTTTAAAAATTGTTCATGTTCTGTGGTTGCATTTTGATGTGCCCTCTGAAGCACGCCCACAGACGTATAAGAGTAGATGGTCTTAAATCAGATATCTAAACACTATCGTGAGTTGATAGTAATATCTGTCGGCTTCCAGCTTCATCATCCCGATCCTCTGTAACCTGCAGTGGATTATAGATTTAACATATAGTCCATCTGACAATGTCAAGCTTACAGTGTCCAGTAGGATAATTTGTTGGGACGGGATTGGTCATTAGTTCATTTTCCATATTAGCCTAATAGCATTAGGGTCATACGTGAGAAGCACTCTTCATTGTTCTTCTTTACATTTGTCTCTTCTAATCTCTCTCTGTCGGTCTGTCTGACTGTCTCTCTCTGTGTCTCTCTCTCTCTCTGTCTCTTCTCTCTCTCTTTCTCTCTCTCTCAAAGACTTCACCGTCATTTTCCTGCTTGGGCTTCCCATACATGTTTAATCATTTTTCTATAACGCCATATCGAAAATGTTGAAACCTTTCATTCCTAGTGTCTTGGTAAATGAGTGCTTTCAATAAGACGAATATATATATATATATATATATATATATATATATATATATATATATATATATATATGCCGGTTTAAATGGAAGAGATGCTTCATTTCTGCCTATTATTCGATGATCCGTTCAAGTCTTTGAATATATATTTTTTTCCAAACTCTACACTGTTTCGACCTTTCGATACATGCACACAAATCTGTTAACTTCGAGTACCCTGTCATTCCCATCTTTGCATTCCCAAAGAAATCTAGACAACTTAGAATTAATTACCTTTGAATGAAACTTGTTGGATTATTTTTAGTAAACCTTACATAAACGATTTCAAATTCACTATCGGTTTTACAGCGGCAAATTACACCATACTTTTAATTAAATATTTACCCTCTAAATGCACTCAATCGTTCTACGGACAATTGCATGCTAGAAATCTTATCACCGTAGATGTTTAAATTTATTATCTAATGGTTGCATTTTGTATCATTCAGCCTATACTTTCGAAACAGTTATTCGTTATTTTTATCATATTAATTTAACCATGGTTTATGCAGATTATTTGTTTGAAGAAAAGTTATATTATTAATTAAGCTAAGGTTTTTCCCAATTTGGTTTTTACAGCTTATTTATTTTGTTAGATAATATTTCATCTTTGAGATTTTTCGGTGAGATTTCCCCGTCATCTCGTATAACACATGTTCTCAAGGATATCTGCATATCCATACCATTATATATATATATATATATATATATATATATATATATATATATATATCGAATATTGGAAGGTATTCGTGCAAAAAACCTCGAGGCGACACTATTATTTGTCGAATTCTCCAAGGCATTTGACTACATACACAGAGGGAAGATGGACCTTCTGACCTACGGTTTCTTTGGGGAAACCGTCGCAGTCATAATGATGCTATATGAAAACTCTTAAGTAAAAGTTGGCTCACCGAATGGAGACACAGAATTATTTGACATTTTCGCTGGAGTGCTGCTGGAGAACACATTAGCACCACACCTGTTTATTATCTGCCTTCGAACGTCAGTAGATTTAATGAAAGAAAATGGCTTTACGCTGGCAAAGGCAAGAGACAGAAGATACTCCGCACGTACGATTACGGGCGCAGACTAGGCTGATGACATAGCGCTTCTAGCAAATACACCCAGGCGAAATCCCTGCTGTTACCACCCATCTCAAAACCCATCCAAATTAGACGAGCAAGACACTGCTGGAGAAGTAAGGGCAAGCTCATAAGCGATGTGCACCAGTGGACCCCCTCTAACAGACGAGCAAGGGTAGGGCGACAAGCTAGAACCTTATCTACAACAGCTCTATACTGGTACAGGATGTGACATAGAAGACCTGACGAGTGCGATGGACGATGGGAGAATGACGGTAGAGGGTCTGAGTAATCACTACTTGCGGTACGCCATGATCATGACGATGATGATGATTACATATATATATATATATATATATATACTTCCGATTGCAATTATTGACACTCATGAACTTTTAGTACATAATATAGAAAATCTCATGATTTAAAAAAAAATCTACTGCCATGCTACCATCTATTGATAATTCGTGGTTAATAAAGAGCAACAAATGATAAAAAAAATTCAAATAGGTTTGTTTATTTTCTGTTTATTTCTGTAAACATCGCAAAAAATGAAAGGATGCCATTAATGGTGACTCATACTGTATGTAAGAATGTATGTATGGTTGTATGTATGTATAATTTGTGAATGTGGGCGTGCACTAGATAGTACCGAAAAACAGATTTATCGATTCATAACAGGGTAAACATACTTTAAACAAATAATGCTATAATACAATGTGCATATCATTAATGATATAATACAATGTGAATATAACTAATTATATAATACAATGTGAATATCATTAATGATATAATACAATGTGAATATTAATAATGTTAAAATACAAAGTGAATATCATTGGTACTGTGGGGACCGAGTTCCCCGACCTTCCAAATTGATGTACTTCCTACATAATGGACTCGCCCTTCTCCACAAATACACGTCACACGAGAGCGTTATATGGAGTTAACCAAATCAGCGTGACACAATCACGTGTGATATCATCTGTGTAGTGGACGGATAGTCACTACCCCAGTGGACTCTCAGTTTCCTATCAACTGGCTACTGTTTAACCAGGTTCACTTGTTTCTGTTACTTGAATATATATGTTTTTCTATCTACCTTTTTGTGTTCCCCGGGTCTTTCTTTTGTCAGCATCACAACACAAATATAATTCTTTCTCGAACATATGTGCTAATCAAAAGCTAATTATAGAGTACTTCTTTTATTTCAATTACCTATTTTATGTTTGATTATCTATTTGCTCTTAATCATGATATAAATTCTCACAATGAAATACCTCCACTTTCGCTCGATTCTGCCTATTGTCTTCAAGTCCTTTAAATTATGATATATACTGACTATTATTCGTACGATTACAGCCTCACCTAATCGTCATTTTCCTTCTATTGAAAGAGAATAGTGATAATAGTTAATGATAAGTTGTTTTGAGTGCAATCCCTGCACAAATACCCCCCCCCGCAAAAAAGAAGATGCACTTGCTGGATCGATACCAGAAAATCAATGTTAATCAATAAAATCTAAGACAATGGTGCGTGGTGTATCTGTAATGAAATGTAAGAATCGTTCTGACACTAAATTCAAAATGAATGTCACAAATTGATCGATCATGCTCTGATTGATAGGAGAACTTCTATGCTAGGAACTCTCTTTCCTATTAGTTCACTACATAATAAAGCATTTAGTTTATTTTGATTGAATTTTGTATGAATATTATTGTGATACAGAAGATATGGTGCATAATAGCGAAATATTTGATTGAGTAAAATAGTTGAATCTATCTAGCTTAGTAAATAAAGACTTCAAATAGAATTTGCAATAATCTCTCGATGTTTAAATTATTTATCAAGGGTTATAATTCTTGGTATAGACATTTTTGTTTGAAAATCTTTTCATATTTGTAAAAAGCATGAATCCATCGGTTATTCTAGCAATGAGAAAAGTATTAGCAATTAAAGGACCCTGATGATTACTTTAGCAATAGAAGTGATTTTTATTTTTTAAAGGAATAAACACTTTGTCATTTAGACCATTCACAAATTATTTTGACATTTAATAATTTAAGAGACTGAAGGTAAATGTATAATAATAGTAATGTAAATAAATAAGTTTGTTATATTGTAATTCAAATAGGAAAAGAAAATCTATCAACATTTAAATAGAAAAAGATGTGAAAATGTTCATAGCTGCTTCTTAAAATAACGTTACCTTAAATTCAACGTTAAAATTGTTTCACAGATATCAGTGTTTTTGTTTTCTTTTTCTTTTTTTTAGGGTTTATGTTTTCTGATTTGTTCTAAAACTGCGGAAAAAATGCTAAAATACAGAATTATTTTTTTAATTAAGATCATAAACTTACATTTAGTTTAAATTTATAGACTGAGCAAACAAAACGATGAAATCCCAAAGTGAAACATTTTTTTTCTTTTTTCTTTCAAACTTTTTAAAGTGTTTGGCGATATTTCATAGGTATTCCAAGGTAATTATTTTCAAATATCTTTACAAATTCTTTAAAGAATTTGGACTGACAACATCAAATTTAAATAAATAAGCAATAAAGATGCAGAAGACTGTGTCACTTATCACTGTCTCATTAAAAAAAACTTCGATACAAATCACTCCAGGACTCATAAGATAGAGTGTCAAAGGACAGCAAAAAATTAAAAGACAATATTAGATAACATTAATTGATAAGACCTCGATCACAAAATAAAAACTGAAGCAAAAACTCATGCCACAAGCCGAGGATCTCAGAAGATATCAGAAACAAAAGAAAATTTTTAAGACACAAATTTTTTAAACACAACCAAATGTTTCAAGATGACCAAAAAAATTCTAACAAGAAATAGGGAAAGAGATATCCAATAAAATAAAAAACACCGACAATTAAAAGATTAGTTACATTTTATAGTAATATATGTTGTCAAAAAATACAACAAAAATGCAAGGTGGATTGTACATATGAAACACTCTTATGAAAACAATCAACGACAACTATAAAAAGATATTAGAATAGAATAGATTATCAATGCACCTAAACGCACTTCTAAGTGGAAGTAACCTAGAATAGATCACATAACAAACTTTTAGCCCTACCACCGATCCTCCACATATCAACTAATGACTAAACATTTCAGAAATCATTAGATAACCTGGAACAATCCTGATTAACTCACAGACGTAGTAGCTTAACTGCCACCAAAAACAAAAGAGGCAAGAAAGATAATGTCTCTTCAAAACATACAAAATAAACAAAAATAGAAGTGAATATTCAAATATTCAAACATCTGCAGGAGAGAATGTTCAAATTCATAGAATGTAAGAACATCTCTTTAGAAAAAAAAAAGCTGATCATGCAGAACTGTTGATCCAAACAAAAAAGTTTAAGTATAGTTTGGATTGACTATAAAGAAGTTTTTAATAGCATAACCTTCGAATGGATTTTAGAAGTACTAAACATTTTAAAGATATTGCTAGCTATTATAACAATCCTAAAATAAAATATGGATAGGTGACATGAATAATTTCAGATTAATCCATGAAAAAGACACATTCAAAACTAGTAATCTGACCATTAACGTGGATATTCGTGTTCTCATCTTTTTTTGAATAGCTGTACTACTTCTCTCCTTAGAACTTAAAAATATAGACAATGGATATAAAACTACTAGTAAAAATAAACTGTTCAATATGAACATTTGAAAGTTAGATGAAAAAAAAATTATACCGATTTACAGTGGTTTACTAAGTACTGTGACTTCATAGGGATCCAATTTGATCTGAACAAAAGTGCAACTGTCATATTTAGAAAAAACTCGCTAATAAAGTCTAAAAGCCATCACACAAGGTATAAACGAGGAAATTACTGAGTTAAAATACAATAAAACCTATAGATATCTATGAATTAATGAAGCAGCGGTTATCAATCACAAATAAATAAAGAAAGAATAAGAAAAGAATTCTATATCAGAATAACTGCCTTATTAATAACAATTGAATCGTAAAAAGTAAAAGCAATTCACCTCCGAGTATTTCTAGTAGTAATTTACTAAGCTTTTTGCTTAGATCTTACACAAGTCTGCATGAATGGAGCACCCAGTAAGACTCTAATTCCTGGTATTACCTGAAGGGATATATAGTTTAATATAATAAACTAGGCGTTAGCTGAAAAAAATGGCCACAAAATTTAGGAAACTAATAGCATGCTACAGAATGCATCATCCAAGAACAGATACTGAACATCTCTACATCAAGATATAAAATTATGGAAAAGGACTCATCCAACAAGAAATGACATACGAAATAACCACAAGATTAAAGAAGAGGCTGCAAAACCCATAAAGGATTAAAAGCGAAGCACAAGGACAAAATTAAAAAAGACGTCTGAATACAAAAAAAAACTATATGGATGATACTGACAAAGAATTACAAATACAGATTCAGATAGAGCAAAAAATAATCGAGAAATGAAAAGTGCTGAACTGACGTCGGAGAAAGAGACGTTTATAATTTCAGGACAAGACCAGAAACTATCGACTAGAAACGGCCAAATAATCATTATAAAAACAGATCAAATCTAATATGTAGACTGGGTGAACAAAAACAAAATTAATTGACAACTAAGTGTCCGGATGCCCAATCCTAACACTGATTGAATATAGAGAAATACACTGATTGAATATAAAGAAATACATGATAAAATCGAGCGTTATATTCATTCAAAAATATGCAAACACGGTGGAATACTGCTCTCAGAAAAATGATAAACCAAAGTAGCTACTGTTCTCTGGGACTTTGATATCCAAACTGCAAAATAAATAAATAGATAAAATAAAATAAAGAGCAATAGACTTGATATAATGGTTAAGGACTATCAAAGAAAAACATACATTCTAATCGGTATGTTGGTGCCAACAGATAATAGACTTCAGTCAAAGAATATAAAAATAAATATGAAGCCCTTGAAACAGAAATTGAAAAAATGTTGCACCTGAAATCTACACCGTAACAGTAATAGGGGAAGCCCAATTTATGATCAAGAAATGGACACATATACACATTAATAAGTTGCTAGCAGTCACAGACTATATGAAATTTTAAAAAATGCACTTTGAAGATTTGATCATCGCTTCAGGAAAGTACAATCAATGTAATCGTAAAACTAACACATAAAAGAAAAAGTAAAAGATACATAGAATGCATATACTCAAAACCTTCCATCATTTTGGGAGAAAAATTATAAGAAATCGAAGAAAGGTGAAAACGTAGATAATAATAATAATAATAATAATATCAAACTTTTTGCCAAAAACGAAAACGAATTGGAAACTTTAATACAAACTGTGAGAATATACAGATTTTCGGTTCGTTCCTAGTGACCCCGTGTGCTTTGACAAGCTGTCACGATGTGATTAGTAAACAGGACAGCACTATCAGGGCAATCAGGTCGAACAGGTATGTAACCGGAAGGAGACCACGTGACGAGAACCACGCGGTCAGATTTAGACAGAATGCTGAGAATCGCAGTCGAGCGAGGGACACGCAGCCGAGTGGAGGCGTCTCTGACGAGCTAGCAAGAAGGAGCGAGCGTTAGCACCCCCTGACTTCTGGAAGAAGATATGGGAATAAGAAGTCCTCTCTCTGAATATATGTCTCTCCACCCATCTATCACACACCACAGAAACATCAACCCTTTCAATAATAAAGTGTGAGAGATATATTTTTATATAGAAGCGTGTTCGTTCGTTCATTGAAGTTCGTAAATTATGTTTGATTATGTTTCCGCTTATATTTGTATTTGTGTAACGGCTATACAGCATATATAATTAACATCTGCTAATTCAAACATGTTTGGATGAAGACAACAGATAAATTTGTCGACTTATTTTTCCCGTCCGTTAATACTTTTAGCATCGCTGGGTCATAATTTGCCAAACTGTCGAACGTTCATTAGCTTTTTACTCTTCTCTCAAGAAATTATGAAGATCTGTAAATTTTGTAGATTATTGCGATATACATAATCACATTTGCATACGAACAGTGATATATCATGAACTTGTAACTTCCCTACGATCACATAAAGGGCCAGATCCCACACCATAATAGTCATGTAAACTGTTAAACGTTATTTTTCTCTTTTAGAGAGAAGTTATTTTTAACGATTACGTTAGAGTTTTTCAAAAGTTTTATAGTAAAAAGTGAATTTCAAAATACTTTATTGACAGTCGCTATTTTTATGGATTTGAAGTTGCCAGTTGTGGTTAGCGATAAAACTTAGGAAACATCAGCGTTATCATTTTTTATTGGGTGACTATTGTTGTCGAGAATGGAGAATGTGAACTGTAAGTTCATCTCTGCGATAGATTCAAAGACATCATGTGTAACTTAGTGACTATTTTTAACGTGTAAACTTAACAGGAGATGAAAAAACAGGAACGAAGTATTCAAAAAAGGAAATCTATGTATACGTAGAAGTGTCTTTAAGGTATATACGTGAGTGTAAGTTTACTCAAAAGTGTGTCTGTAATAGAAATACTTACATCGTTCCTCTGCTTGTTAAGTTCGGAATTATAAACGTATGTGTATGTAGGGAACGTTTTGTTACCGTATAAAATAGATTAACATTGTTTGCACATTTATTTTATGAGGATTGTAATCATTATTATCTATATCTATAATCTTTAAGATGAGTACGATATAAAATCTATATAACTATTAGACGAGTTTAAGTATGTTAAACTAATGTTTTGTTTATTATCGCTGGATTTTTTTTAAATTTACGTAAAAAAGAATTTTTATGGAAATCTCAGGCCCAGTGGAAAAAGATATCCCCAAACAGACACGCATATAATAACATTCAATACTTAAATTGACCATAAAGCCACCAACTTTCATTGACACTGAGAAAAACTCAGCATTTTTGGTACACCCATCAGCATATCTCACAAGACATCTTCTAGTACACGAGAGTTAGATTTTTAATTGCACACATACTGAATAGATAGATGTAACTTATGAATATATGTGTTCATTTTTTTATTATTGAAAAGTTTAATATTCTGCAAAAACTAATTTTAAAAGTTGTGAGAAATATACATTGAAGACTCTCTCGTCGATTTTGTCGTATAAAAGCCCAACTGTTCGGTTAAAAAATCTGAAACATTGAATTACTTACACAGATGATTTGCTTATAGCAGTGAATGCATGTGTATAATCAACCACACATATTCTGCCGTACTATTTACCTATAACTGGAGGTTATGCATTCCTGCTCTTCTCAATAGATTTTGCGCGAAGTGAAACACAAATAACCTGGTCTAGGATTTGAAATCGGTTTCTCGGGTCCATTTCCTTATGCCATGCACGCTTCCTGAGAAGGTTTCTTTATTTACATTTATATAAAAACCTTCTAATAAATCAATTATAAGTGTTTTACAGAGATATTTATCTGGTAATGTGATTAGTTAAATGTAAATCTAAAAAGAGAATTAAAAATGTTTCTCCCTTCTTCAGGAAAAGTAAAGTATGCCTCAAGGACGTTTTTTAATACTCTGTAATATTCTGTGTTTTTCAGCATTCTTCCGAACAAATGAAAAAAAAATTGACTGCATTAATAATGAAAGCGAGTTTAACATCGCCATTGAATGCGTCATTCTATGATTACGCTGTCCTGATATTGTCAGCATTGTAATAAAATTGTCAATGTGAACGTTCTCAAATTTCAACTGCAGTTTTTTCAAAGAATGATCTCAGCAAATAACCCAGAATAAATTACGTGATTCTATAAATTATTTGCAACGTGGATAATCGATCATCATCAACAGCACCATCACCAATATTTCTTTGACGAGGATCTCATTTCCTCGTGTAAAGAAAGTGAAGAGATCTACACGAACGTAAAGTGTGAAGTTACTCAGACCCCAATATCCATCACTATTTAATGTGTGCTGCTGAATATCAGTGAAACTGAAAGTTTGAGATGATCAGTATTTGTACAAATTTGAATCTTTTATCAGACCCAAGTTACTTGTTGGTGTTTGTTTCGTACAGATTTACTGCAATTACTTTAGGATTGTTGTTTTTTGTTTGTTTGTTTTTTTGTTTGTTTTTTTTTTGAGAATTCAGAGATTTTCTTCTTATTCACCAATCCTAGACAGGACAATCAGCCTTTCTTAAACATTGAAACCATTGCATTATTGAACACAAATATCCCAAAGGATATATAAATGTTAACTATAATTTTATTATTCTCTACGACAACATAATGGCATCTTCTTCAATGATAACTGTCACAGCAGAGGCACGAAGTATTTCAGTAGGCTATTATTAAAATGTCCAATGAGGTTTGGATATTAATACAGTACTGATGCAATAATCCGATAGAACACAATAACGGACTTTAGAAAAATGGTTTTACAAAAGTTAAATCGTTTATACTTCTTGTCTATTTCAAACTCCACGACAGTTTAAATGAAAACCTATGGGAGTATAGATTTAAAAGATGTTACCTCTGTAAATCAAAGCGCGAGAGAATCATGCTATGAAATTAATGAAACTAACAATATTACTGAAGCTTAACTAATACACTTTTGTAATTATTACCGCTACCACCAATATCAGCAGTAGCAATAGAAACAGCAATAATTTTGGATCCACATTTGGACAAAAAAATCTTCCTTTTATAAGGATCTTGTCCCTACTAGTATCTACTATTTCTTATCTACAATCTCCGCTGTCTCATTGCTCAAACCTATCTCTGTTTTTCCCTGTCATGCGCTTGTTCTTATTCACTACGTATTCACCTTTTTGCACTACTGATTACTTTTCCACTTGGAAATTTTTTCTGCTCATTTCAATCTGTGTTATTTATTAATTTCGACAATATTTATTAGTCTACTATGTGATCACTGATAATCTCTTTTTATCTCTAGAATTGTTTTTTCCATTGATTCCTGTGTGATACCCGTAAGTTTTTTTCTAAAGATTTTGCTCATTTCTGTATTTTCCATTCTTAAGTCTTAATTGTCATTATACATTGAATGTACTTTTAAAACTGTATGCATTTGGGTAAGGTGCCCGTCATTATATCAACATTTTACTAAAAGTTTTCCGACCACTTGTTATACGTCTTTTTATTTAAACTTCGAACAATAGTTTAATTCTGTTATGAAAATTTGCTTTCTTTAACTTCGTCCAGAAATGTATTCTCTATTTTTGTGATAGCTATCGATACTTTGCTTGATCAGGTAAGATATAAGAGTCTATAACTTCTTTCTTAAATCGTTTGAGCGGTCAAGTCTCACTCTTTTATGTCTTGAGACAAATAATCATCCAATAAAACGATGTGGACATCAAAAACATAACATAATACAAACAATTTCTTCATTCCCACTGGAGACTGATATACCTTATTTTCTGTCGTATAAAACACTAGAATTACAATTGAATTGAAAGGATTACCACCCCCTTTAATTTAGCCTAAGTCCAGAGACGTCTATTTAAAATTTCTGCAAAATATCAAGTCATATAGATATTGTGTAATATTTACATGACAATTTTGTTTATTTAAATATGCGTCTTTTATTCCGGTTTAATTTTCATGTTTGTATATTAACGTAAGACAGCAAAAGTGTCATATCATTGCAAGATGTTTGTTAATATTTACTTAAAGAATAAAGCAGTTCAATTTAAAAAATAATGATAGGAAAGGATCAGCCTTTGCACTTACGAAAATTATTATATATTTCAAGTGAGATAAATATTAAAGGATTATTATTGAATATTTCTTATTTATCTGCAATTAATCATTATACATATTTCGTGAATAGGAAGTGGTAGTCCGGGTGGTCTGATTGTAAAATTAGCAAACTGAGTTCAAACACAAACTGATGATTTGTGCTCACTTCGAATAAATGCTCTTGGAAAATGCATGGAGCAACGTCTCTTTTTAGCTATGAATAAGTACCGAAACAATTAGATATGCTTGGCCAGTGATCCATCACAAGTGTCCAAAAATAATTCTGGAATCGTTCCTTGATAAGGACATAATGATATAACCCAGTGCAACATGTTGAAGGATATGACCTGGAATTGAGCTTAATGACATATTGTGGTGTCCTTTAAGTAGGTAAAGCGATTTAATAATCAGGTTTTAAAACTGAAAATACTGAAATATATTTTGATTAAAATAGAAAATATTGAAATACATTTCGATTAACACCTCACTTCCGTTCGACTTTATAGTAAACTTCACAAATTGATAGGGAGTTATTAGAGTTTCCAACAAATTCTTTAATGAATCATTATCAGGTATTTTTTTAGATATAACATTTTATCCATATATATATATATATATATATATATATATATATATATATATATATATATAAGTAAACGAAAATGCCATTGACAAACAAAAAGCAAATTTAAGTTGAATGAGCAATTGATTTCAAATTTGCTTTTCCGTTTTTCAGCAAAATATTTGTGTTTATGTTCAAAATCTAATATATGTAAATTTGTGAAGCCTAATTCTTTAATATATTCATTGTTTAAAAACTGGCAGTCTTTTTCACTATCCTAATTGCTTGATTCGTCTGGTTCACCGGAATCACAACTGCATCAACATAGATTATTTCACTTTAAAGATTTAGAATATTTTGGGCAGATTTTTTTTGGCTACACAAAAATATACTTAAAGTAGACTAGTTTCCAAAATTTAGAACTAAATTATCCACATCTCGAAAGAAAGAAAGAAAAAAGAAAAGAAAAAAGATATCGTGTAATATCAAGAAGAGAGAGAGAGAAAGAGAGAGAGAGAGAGAGCAATATAATCAACCTCGTTATTCTCCGCAAAAAATCCTGTAAGAATACATATTTGAAAAACTCTTGTATATATATTTTTGAATTCATTAATAGATGAAGCATAGACCCTAATATATTTTACCAAGTTCTTCCAACTTAATATCAGTTGCTTTTTATTGCAACTACTCAGATGCGATTTCGAATTTTGTTCCCTTTATTTTTGATCAGTAGCGTTTAAAAACAACAGTAGAGCTATGTTCTGACAAGTTGCGATATACGTGGGTTTGCTGAAAAGTTCATTGGTTAACGAAGATTTTATCGTGGATTAAGACCAAATGAAATTTATTTTAACATAGTTTCCCATGTTTTATACACTTCTTCCATCGATGTTTCAATGCTTGTATTCCGTTGGTAAAAAAGTCCTCAACAACAGATATGGTGACATCATATGAACTTCAGCCCATTAACTTTTCAGGCCACCTTCGTATACATAATTCAAAAGGAATTAATTTGAAAAAAAATATTCAATATCCTTCTCCTCATGTCTTCGTCCAATAAAACAGTCTCTTTATTGCGCATCTTTCTTTTCTACTCATTTTTTTAATGGTCTTGGCTAAAATCGAGTTCACATTATGTCTATTATCAATCAGTTTGGATTAAAATTCTTTGGATTAAATCGGATTTCCAAGCCGTAATCTTTTAGCTGCAATTAAAATCGTTTCAGTTGATCAATTTTTAATCGTCTTAATATTGTCAATCCTTTTCATCTAATAGTTTCTCTGTATAATTCAACAATATTGCTCGCATTTATCATCAGCATTTATTTGCACATCATCAATCTGGAGCATAAAAAGTGAAAGTCATATTTCAGTTTTTGTAATTCACAAATTCAAACATTATGAGCAGTACTATTATTATTATTATTATTATTATTATTATTATTATTATTATTATTAGTAGTAGTAGTAGTAGTAGTAGTAGTAGTACGGTCAATAGTTGTAGTTTACGTGTGCAGTCAAAATAGAAGGAAATATACAAAACATTTTGTAATTTTTCTGTATTCATGTCATCTAAAACATCAGAATATTACCTCGGGTTGTCATAACAATGAATTTTCTCATTATTCATTTCAGCCTCTTTGTAAAGGAATATAATAGTGACGAAAAACCATTTAATGCACGGAGAAAACATAGAAGGATACAAACTGAGCTCTCTCTCTCTCACTCACTCTCTCTCTCTCTCCCTCTTTTTCTCTCTCTCTCAATCTCTCTCTATCTCACTGACGCACTCTCAATCTCTCTCACTATATATATATATATATATTTATATATATATGGATAATTATTATTATTATTATCATTTACTCGCTTGAGAGTTTTGACACCTGCGTTAGCTGATGATTTCTCACTGGAGTTTGAGTGACAGCAAGTCTCTTTAAGTCTCCAGGACTCTTCTCAGTATTCTGGCCATTCTCAATAATGTTGTAATTTGGATGGTCTCCTCTCGTCCTCCTACTTACAAGTCCCCCATTCCCTTAAATAATCCTTTGGTTACTCTAGCAAAAGCACCGATCACGATTGATATAATTGTCACCTTAATGTTCCATAATTTTGTCAATTCCCTAACAAGGTCGAGGTACTTATTCTTCTTTTAACTTTCCTTCAGTTTTATTCTGCGGTCAGATGGGAGAGCAAAGTCCACAATTTTGCAAGTTCTCTTTTTTTTTTTTTTGTTGATTATTATAAGATCTGGCCGTTTGGCCAAGATTAAGTGATCTGTTTGTAGGCCAAAGTCCCATAGGAGTTTATGCGTGTCATTCTCCAGAACAATCTCCCAGTGTATGACCTTGATCATCCGGGCGTGTCTAGTCTTATACTCCTATGCTAATTTGCTGCATTCGCTTATCATTTGATTGATGGTTTAGTCTCTATCATCAAATAACCTATGTGTTTTCAGTATCGTTTTTGGTGGCTGTAATCAGTCCTCCTTCCTGCTTTTCTATGTAGTCCTCGAGTCGTTGTATCGATGAGTCAACGCTGACTTCAATGCTAGCAAGTCCTCTTCCTACCTCCTTTCTTGATCCATATAGTCTGTCAACGTTATTAATTATTATTATTATTATTATTATTATTATTATTATTATTATTATTATTATTAAAGGTTGCATTCAGTGGCTTGTAAGCTCAGTAGCAAACTATACCTTATTTATCGGATTTCTTTTAGTTTTACACATGAATCAATATAGAAAACTGGTTGTTCTAATAAAAATGGTGTACCACTTTATGGTTATCATTGAAGAAAAATTGACTGCAAGTCTTCTCATATATTAATATTTTACGACTTGTGAGTTTTTCATATCATTTCTAATTTCACATAACCTTTATTCTACTGAGTATACATTCACATTCTTTTCTAAACTTTATATGATTTATTGTTATAACTGAGTTATTATTAACTGTAGAATTATTTCATTCCTTGCGAATTTTTCACACTATTTTAACTAGTATTTTTTTTTTTTGAAATCTGAGTAAAAGTAATTCTCCTTTGATCTCCAGGACCCATCGAAGATTTCTAGCTGATTTTTGCAGTGTGTAGTATGAATGGTTTCGATTCTTCCTTTGATTCCCAGTTCCCCAACCGAAACCAATTTTAGACATCCATTTGCTAGCTTTGTTACTGCATTCCTACTGCTGTGCATACAATATATTACACCTGGGCTTCATTATATTTGTTACCAGGACCACGTTCTACACATAATAAATGATTGATTTCACAAAAAGCAATCTCTGGTTTTGAGAAACAAAGACCTGCAAATCAAATATCTAGTTATTTAAAAAATTCCCGTCGAATTAAAAAAATGGTTTGTTAATATGCAACCTATCATTTTTATTGTGTATTTATTCAGACATAGGAAATTATTAAATACCTTTACAGACACTCTCTCCTTCACAAATAAAATCCCGTTTACAATTCTGCATCAAAAAATAATTCGTACATCGTTACTTGTGGTTTATTTATTGAATGACACCAAAGGTGATAATGACATTATTATCTTTGCTTCGCACCATATAAGACAGAGAAACTTTGGGTAACCCAACTTCAAGTCAGTGAATTTATTTATTTCTCAAAAGATGTGTACTTCCAAGGATTGCTGACATTTAGAGTGCCCTAATGTTGAAATGCTAATGTTCTCAAGAAACATCTTGACTCTCTTGAGTATTATCCCCAGTACACCAATAATAATAAGAATACTGTTGATGTTAAACTCCCTGGGTCATGATAGTTGCATCGTTAGTTCAGCATAGATCGTAAATATCTCAATTTCGTTGTTATCCAGCGATCATCAGGGACAGCAAGATCAATGATGAGAAATACTCGTGTATGTCTTTTAAACAAGGGTCAGATCTGGTCAACAATGATGGATAGCAGGGTGAGTCTGTACAAAGAAGTCCCACAAGATTTTCATATTATCATTTTCCTGAAGTGCTTCCAGTTCATAATGGTACTACTTACTTTTCACTGGAATATCATACACTTTGCATAAATTATTGTGGATGTTATTACATACCTTAATATGGCAGCATTTTTATTCACGCGAACTTACAATGTCTTCAGCACTCTCTACTTGTATGCTACAAGGAATACATCTATCAATCATCACAGTTTGGTAAATAGCTGGGCGCTAACGCCTGGTCTTGGGCTGCCACAATCACTTTCCATCACCTTTTCTAGCTCTCTTCTCTTCTGATTTCAGCAGTATCTATGGGAAACTGTCCATGGAGCTACATTACTTGCTACCGAGTAGATATGACACTTCCTGTTTTTTTACTCAATATCATCCAGTATATTTTCTTTTTCGATGCCAAGCGAAAGATTTTAATAAAGCAGTACTTATTCCACATTGTCGTTGCCCTCGACTACGATCAGCTAACTTGCTATTGGTGAGGTAAAAATCTGCTTCGTTGAACATTCGCTACACAATCATGTATGCCTAGCATAACTATATTTTTTAAGCTGGTAACATTTGCTTTAGTATCAAACACCTTGAACTGTATTTTTATCTATTTCATGTATCTTCTCTTACGTCCAATCAGCAATGACAGTATAGAAACGTGGGTCTGACATTACCCAAATGATAATGACACTGATAAAGTTCCATGAAGTCAGTTTTATTCTAAGCACCTTTCATAATCTTTTGAAATACATATCACAAAACATCTCCAGCGTTTTCATAAAGATATCATCAATTTAAAGGGTGCTAAGTAATTATATCCTTTCTCACTTCGTATTGTTGGCCCTTGATGATGAATTCAGATTTCTTCTTCTCCTAGACTAGTTTTTACCTTATTCTACATACCCAGTATGGCCAACTATATACACTTATATAAGTAAAGAAAAATGGGTCCGTGAATTCTCAAAGTGAAGCGAAAGTATTCTCATTTGGAATTTGAGCTCAGCTTACCAATTCGTTTTGACGTGTCAGTAAAAATTGCATCACACACCTTGTGATTTTCCAAGCTTTTCTTATTCACAGATCTCAGGTTTCTTTTGTGGTCACCCATTCAAATATTGAATAACTTCACTGCTGCTTAACTTCAGTGATCGAACGGGAACCAGTGCTTTCAGTGTGACTTAACTGTAGGTCCATTATGCGCTGCAGTCATGGAATCATAATACGAAAAACAGTATTAATGAATGTACGAAGGCAACAAAAATATGTTTGTCATTTGTTTTTACTTTAATCAAATATTTTTACAATTGTTTTAATATAAGTTGTAAAATATCCACTTTAGCGCAAAATGTATTATTGTACGAAGCGTAGGTTCACAAATATTCAGAGCTTGTTAAACTAATTTGAAAATAATTAGTCTCGCTTTTACTAGTTTTCTGGATGGTTTCAGTTGTCAAGCATAAAATCAGAATTTCTAATTTGATCTAACATTTTATTTTTGAACCCAAAGATCATATTAGAAAATGGATTCTGAATGTTTTCAATTGTACCGTACTTTAGTATATGGTAGAGAACAATCCTTCAACCTCTTTGTAGCACCCGTGCACTCATAAATACTGGTATAACAACTGCTCCACGGTATCTAAATATGTTTATGTCTGTTCGATTATCATGAATCTCTCTTCGTTATGAAGTAACAAAATCTCATCATGGTAAAGCAATTATAGGAACATTTACATTAACAATCTCATCTAATCTGCTGTACATACATATTTATTAAGACACATAATATACATGCACACATTCGTATAATGGCTAAACAAACTCTTTGCTAAAGAAATACCAACTATCTCACCTCATTACTAATTATTCCCTCTCATCCCAAGTAAATATCCCTCCGCACACAAAAAACAACTTAAGCGCATTAATCCTTGTATGCATTTATCTATAGTCTCTCACACATCCACATATACACACCAAAAAATAATCATATGCACACTAATTAACAGATTGTTATTTGTATCCAGTAATATTGTAATAAGAGCATTATCTATGT